>JAOEHX010029905.1:0-40459 GCA_025448015.1 Bolborhynchus lineola
GCACCAGCTACCGAGAAGGAGAAAAAATGACTGCTACTGCTGAACCCATGACACCAATGAAAGCTGAAGCAAACACTATGAGAAAACAGAAACTTCATTGTCCCTATTCAGCCCTGATGGAAACAGAAAATTCCTGCACCTCTGCTACCCCTTAGTTTACTAACCATGCCAAATAAAATGGTCTCTATAGGCCCTTTCTCAAGGCAGAAAGGTGTATTTGCTGTAGAGTGGAAGGTTGTGCTCACACAGCTTTTGACACACAACACAGTTAAGACAGTGTAGTGAGGGACCTCCATAATTACTGTCACTCTGAAGTGTCAAATGCCATGAGCATGATAGGATCAAGTTGTTCAACAATGCAATTTCAAAGTTATACCAACAGATTGTAATTTCAGTCCCTGTTATGGAGGTTAGGGAGTACATGCTAAAGCCAGTCAGATGGAGACACAGTATCAAAGATAGAAATGGTACTCAATTAAGGGTGTGCTAAATTTGCTTAGAAGTAGGTTAGAGCAAAAGATGTGAAATGTATGAAAGTGGTTAAGGTTTAATAAAGTAAACTTGCAAACTCTGAAGGCATGAAACAATCACAAGCAGCTTCCAGAGGTCAAGAAGTTAGCTTACGGATCTCAAGCCATGTCTATGCTACCCAAAAAAAGTGACCTCTTAACTGGAGCTAGTTGAGTAAATATCCTGACAAAGGCGAGGCAGACCATAGTTTCCCTGTGAATCATGCGGCTGCAGTAAAGTTTCCTATGTTGTGAGGTCTTGACTTGACTTAGTAAATCACACAAAAATTAACATCATGCTTCATCGTCAGTACGTTGTCTACCTAAAGTTAAAAACCACAGCTTTTCCCAAAGAGAAGGGAATGCTCGTGCAGAAGACAAGGAAGTAGCTTCTGCAAGGATCTGTATGGGTGTTAATCATTCTCATTTTTGAATTCTGGAGATTGAAACAGATACTCTTAACGAGATGCAAATGGCCACACAAGTGAATGAGTTTTGCATAAAGCTAGCTCTGGAAAGACCTAGGTTTTGGTTTAGGTTGTCAAGTCATTGTGAGATTGTCAGACTATTTACAGCTTGACTTTTCATTAGAGATTCAGGTGTCCTGACTTTCTTCAGATGTAAAGTAGCTAAAATGCTATCTATTGGGAAACAGACTGCATTTAGTAAGCATAGAGATAGAAGATGTTCTTACTACCATCTGTAGCAATCTAGCACAACCATGAGGATGTCAAAGATTCTTTTGGGAATTTGTATATACAACAAGAAGTATAAAGTAATGGTGAAATGCTTTCCTAGAAAGCACTTATACTGCCATGCTGAGCTGTGTAAAACTAAGAACTGTGTCACCACAACAGGTGTATTATCTGCAGAAATGCAACTAGCAGAGCTATATAAGTAGGTATGTGCAATATGATACACTGCTAGTCTCAAGTATTCAGAAATCTCTAATCAAACAGCAAAAGAAAATACAGAAGTCAAGTAAAAATTTGTAAGTTTTACTAAGTAATAAATGCCCAGTTCCATCTAATTCACTTCTAATTTGCTACACATTTTGGTATTGTTCTTAACATTTACTGAAACCCTGAATACCAGAATTTAAAACAAACAAACAAACCAACCTCCCAAAACCCACAAAAGCCGCAACCCAACCAACCAACCAATCAAAAACCAACTAACAAAAAAAAACAAACCAAAAACCAAAACCAAACCCTGATATTCTGATGGAGTTCCATGATTCTGGAACCTTATTTGAAACTTTAGACAAAAGTTTTCTGAGATTTGCCATAAAACTGACTCTTGTCAGCCCAGCTGGCATATGTTAACAGTGTGGACTTCTGCTTCTATAGCCTGAGGCTGGAAAAGAAAAACCTTAGCTTGGCAGCTTAGGGGAAAACAAAGTTAATGGCTCTTCCCTGACATGGAAAAGGCAGCCTTATTCTAACTTCTAATGCCTAGATTATATCCTAATATCTCTCATTTCTTTTTGCCTAAGACCTCTGAAATTGGAGCTTCATTCACACAGGCAAAGCTTTTATCCAAACTCTTACCGCCTTAAATATTGTAACATCCTACCCTGACAAAATGCAGCCTTGCCCCACTGATCTCTACCCTGAATGCTCTGCCAAGATACATTTTCTGACCCGTCTGCTCACTTAACTTCACCTTTGCATTGGTTGTGCTGGCTACTCCTCTTACCTCCAGCCATTGCAAACCTAAACTACTAATTTCTACACTTCTAAGGACCCTCCATTTGCCTATCAGCTTTGATTCACAGAAGGTATATCAGCTGCCATTTACCACTAGGTATATTCTTTTTCATGGTGCCTACAAAACCAAAAGGCAGACTATTGATGTGCTTAACCCCTGCCTGCTATGCTGGCCAGTACTGTCTTTTTTCTTGGTATATTTTATCATGCCGTGATACCTTGCAAGCATTTTAGGTCATGGGCTTTCTCTCCTTTGTAAACTTTTTCTGGTTTTGGGTCCTGTTCCATGTTTAAAGCTTCTAGGCACTACAATCATAGAAAATATATGTAATGATAATAAATAATTTAAGAGAGTCTACTATTAGGTAACTGGAGACTTGCAGAATACAAATTGATGCAGTAATGTGATAATAGGTAATGCTCTATCATTTACTGGAGACTAGTGCAGAATGCATCTCTGATACCATCACTCTAACCCAGAGCAAGTATAAGCAACTTTATGCAGTAATGCTTGTAAATCTTTTAAAATCCTTGTAGAGTATTCTTTAAGAGCACAAAACTGGTGCTTATTGGAACAGGCAACAGCTGGAAGTTACTAGTCTTGTGCTTTTTATTTTATGTCTAGAAATACCCACTCATTTTGAATGCCCAATCAGGATATATTGGGCTGCCTTCTCTCTGAGAAATGCATGCACCTGAAACATAGCCAAAGTCTGCACAGCTGTAGTTTCTGTCCAGCACATAATAATTTTCCATGATGAATAAACACAGTACTTTAAAAATCACAATGGTGCCTGCAAATCCATAAGGAGCTTCTGACACCGATTATTTTAGAAGCGTGTATTTAGTGCCTATCCTCTAATGGTTAGAGTATGCCTGTCATGCCTGATACTTTTTCCTCACAGGGTTTTTCATAAGTGTTATTAAGAAAAAAAAAAAAAAAAAAAAAGGAAAGAAAAAAAATCACATTGGCAGAGAAATGCATGTTTTTGTGACTAAAACAAAGCTATCAGCATCAAAGCTTTAAATGTTTTAATTGCAGCAAGCCCCTTTGGTCTTGAATTTACTTTTCTTTCTAGGGGATGGAAATAAGCTTATATTGCTTTCACACTTTACCTTTTTTTGATACTCTGAGACTTATATAGTTTACCCCATTACTTTGAGTTTTCATTTGAATTAAAAACAAAACACAAGAAAAAAGAAAACACACAGCACAAAGCTAGAGATAGGAACTTCATAACTTTAGCCTTTGCTAAGACTCTAAACACTCAAGCTCATCTTTAGCTTTTTAGCTTATATTTAGGTTTCAAGCATTTACCATATTTGCCAGATATTTGAACTCTGGGATTATAGCATAAGTTAAGATTCTGTAGGGTCTAAGGCTAAGAATGGTTTTCTTTTGAATCACATTTACTTTGGAGTGTAATTTCTCCTAGGACAGGACTTTTTTGTTGAGTTGCTTTCTTCAGCCTTGCCAAAATATACTGTCTTGTAAGTCATATGTGTGGAAGTAATGGTCACTGCGCAAGCAGAAGTCAAGCAATGCTGTGGTGATGATACTGAGATGATGCTTCACGTAAAACCAGTTACAGTAAATTAAATTTGAAAGGAGAGAGCTGTAGGGTGCTGAGACAAGTAATTTGCTCAAGGCACTGAGCAACTAGATGAAGCACCTGTTAAAAATGTGTGTGTGCTAATCTTAGATTGGTCTTCAGGGACCGGCCATTACATCCTCCACAGGTAAAGCAGCATGCTGTGCTGAGGGTGTGAAAACTATAGCTTTTACACATTTCATGGAGCAGAACTATTGTCACTGTGCAAACTTGTCTGTAGTAAACCACTTTCTCCTAGTCGTTAGTGCCCATGTCAGAGAAGATGCTGGAAATCTCTGTGCATAAGATAGGAGAGCTTGGAGTCTTTACCTGCTCTGCAAGGCATCAAAAACCTGAAGTATGGGGTCTTGTGGAAATCCTGCCTGCTTGAGATGGAGAAGATGCAGACAGGGGACACCTTGTGAATGAGTTATGCAGTGCCACTGACTGCCTATTACACAGGAGATAAACACAATCCTGACTGGCAGCTACAAGCTCTATCAGGCACACGTTAGGCAGAAAGCCAAAGGAAGACCACAGCTCCTTATGAGCAAGAGTCAAACGTGTTTCAGACAAGTGCAGCCAATGTGTACCCACACTCTACTACAGCTGAGGAACAAAAATTAATCCCATGCCAGGAAATAAACTACAGAATTTTATCACTAAGAGAACATGAAATTTATAAATCATAGAACAGTAGTCATACAGCAGACCACAACCCCTAGGTCTACAACTGTCATTAACTACAAGTGTTTCTTAAAATTAATACTCTATGTAAAACCTCTAAAATTAAAACTCTATGTACCAAGTAACTTAGCAGAAATAATTAAAAAAAGACCAGCAGTCAATTTAGTTCCCTGTGTCTTTTCTTTACGTTCTCCTCTTTCCTAGTGTGCACATATGCAGCCCCTACATTTACACGCAACTATATTCATACTGCTATCTATAGTATCACACCTCTAAATGGCAAGAGTAAGTTATGTTAATCAAACCGCGACTTACCTCAATTTCCAGAGATACTTCATTGGCACTGTTAAAGGCATTCAACCACAACTGTTTCTTTTCTCCTTTGTCAACTACTCTTTCCTCCCAAAAGCCTTAGTTCCGCTTGCACAGAGACTTTTTCCTTCACACACATGACTTACAACACACTATATTTTCCTCAAACAAGCTGTAGTGGCATCATATTTCCTCATTTACCATATCATGGGTTTAGAGATTTATGAGAGAATGCAATACTTTGCAAAAAAGTTACTTAGTAACTCAGGTCCCTGACCACGTTTCAAATCATGGCTCAAGACCATCCCAACAGCCTGTTGAGACAGTTTCAAAAGCACAAACCTACTTTGAAACAAATTTGCATACGCACAGTTTGCCCTAGACAGTTACACAATAATTGAGCGGTACAAGGAATCTTTTGTTCTGTACTGCTACTTTCATGTTGTATTACCTAACTTATTAAATTATTAGTTTACCAGATTGTGTTTCTCACAATTTCATTATTTACAGATGTGAAACCTACAGGAAAAAAAATAACCATAACATTTGCTTGAGGAATCCAAGGCCTGAATATGAAAGAGGGCATTAACAGCAGCACCTGCTCTGAAGCCCACCTCTTCTCAGTGGCCCTTCAGACTCACAAAGTAAGTACTCCAGGAGACAGCCAGAGAGAGCATAGCAGAATATAGATAACATTTCATTATTCCTTTGATGTTCTGTAATTAAGTATACCATGGCAAATGGTCCAACAGCAGAACTGCAGCCCATTACACTCTAGGCAGGATTTTACTTGGTAGCATGGGAAAGGGTAGCACAGCTACATTAATACAGTGGTATGCTGTCTCAGTATCAGTCCAGCAAGGATAGCAGCAGGTGCAGTATAAACACATACCTCCTGCCTGACAGATTTATTGTTTTAAGATATTGTGCAAAGAAAAAGGATCACGAGAGCATTTGGAGCACTCTGATTGCTGAGCTGCACTCTGCCTGAGAGCAGCAAAAGAGCATTTGCTGTTTGGAAACAGTACACCAAGAAGTGGGCATGCCTGCCATTGTACAGATGGCTGGAGCCTCTTCCCAGTAATGGGGATCTTGGCTCACTTTCCCCATACTGCACAAGGGTGACATCTGAAAGCTGGTAAGCAAAGGTATCGCACAACCAAACATGCAGCTTCCACCCACTGCCAAGGTCAACACAGCCTGGAAACACTTGTGTCCTGGTGACCTCAGGCTCCGGTTACAGACACATCTGAGCTCAGAAATGGGAGGCAGGGGGGAGAAGGGGATTTTCAGAGTGTGGAGCAGATAGACAGGTTATAGGTCACCTGAAAGTATTTCATGAACTGAACATCTCATATAAACATGAGTCTAATGTTGAGAAACATTTCTGTCCTCTGCTTTTGTGAAAAAATGTTTTACCATCAAACTCCTCTACAGTGATGCTCTGCTAGTTTGGATCAGTGCTGAAAGCAGAATCCTTGTCAGAAAGTCAGGTATGTTGCCACAGAAATAAAACAAGTTTTTCATTCATTCATTCATTCATTCATTCATTCATTCATTCATTCATTCACTTTATTCACATTTTTAAAACACATCCTTGTCCTGGAATTTGGTGTCAACGGCTAAAATTCCCTGATATTTCTCTTGTCTCTGTGGGAGCTCACCAGTATGCAGGAGCAGGACCATATCCATGCTTCAAGCTACAAGAAGCTCACACTGTGTCGTCCATCTCCCCCCCTGCCCAAATCAAGGCTCCCCCTGTGCTGCTCTTCATGCTCTTTCTTCATGGCAACAAAGACAACTCAGACAGAAGCACTTGCACTTCATGAAAATTAGGAAGAGAGGCCTTCCCTCAGGCCACCAGGAAGATCATTTTCCTGAGGCCTATCAACCATGCAATTGGTACCATCAGACACTGGTCTGACACCAGCAGAGATCCAGTCTGTCCACACCACAAAACTGGTCTTCACAGGTCAAGGGTGTCTACAACAGGGAAGGGTAATCACCCAGTGTTTATCTGAGAGATTTGGTGCACAATCTTCACAATAACATTATTTAAATATTATTTTACCCATCACTTTCCAAAGATTCAGTCCTGGCTCTAGTATCTTGTTAAATGTTGCTAGGTAGCATATTTCACCTTGTCTGCATTCAAATAGAAAGTGAATTTGCTGTTGAATACTAATCCTAAAAGAAATGAGATAGTGCCTCTTTAGCCGCCTTGAGAGTATCAGATGCTAAGGTGTTGTAGCTAGCAACCAATACCTGTCATTTGATGACAGTGAAACTAAATCCACTAGCCTGAATCTGATCAATTATTTTTCAATATGAATTAACAAAAAGCCAACTTTAAAAGGTTTGAACAACAGCTAAAAATCAGCAATTGCTCTCAGAATGATGGTTTTGCAAAATACTTCTGTTTACAAAGTAAGGCGAAAGCTTGGATCATTTCTGAGTATCATGAACTCCCATTTATATGCACATTCTCTTCATTAGTTCTAGCAAGCCTGTACAAATAAACCCCATCTTCAAGGAGCATGCTTTCATTATCTATGCCAGAGCACTAGAAAAAAGAAAGATGACGTAGTGTCAGAAACAATGTAATGTGTTTTCAGCGTGAAATATTTTAGTTATATTTTGGCTCTTGCCAGATTCAGTTTGAGATTTTAACCAAGGCATCTGGTACTTAAGCTTCTCACTATGCATTAGTTTTTGCATCTTAAAAAGACTAATAATACATGAGAACGATACAGTGTTCTTCTTCATATTTTGGGGAAAAGTATGGAGAGGCTCCTTTGAGGTCCAAAACAGGTTCAAATTAAGAGACACAAAAATATTTTCAATCAAAGTGAAAACCATCATAATCTGCACACACCCCATTTTTCCCTGGCAAAACAAAACCCAAACAACTAAATAAACAAAACCCCAACAAAAAAAACAAAACTTCAAAAACCAAACTGAGAAGGAAGCTTTCTGTACACAACAAAACCCACTAAATCTTACTCTATCTTAAATGCCCTAAGCTGTTCCCAGAAGTCTAGCTGTTAGGCCCTTGGTGGAAATCATTTTCTCCTTTTACATTTTCATAGCTTTCTGAAAAGAATGTTTCTACAAGCCAGAATTCCTGTTCACGGATAAAGTGTTCGGAAATTCACTTGCAATCACAATAAAGTGGGTAGATTTTAGTTTAGGTGAAAGTTTTGATTCAGAGTTATGCAGATGTCTGCCAAATTAGCAATCACAAGTTTTTTCTTCACTGCCCTTTTCTGGATAACAGCAGAATGGGTCAGGCATAACTATCCTAGCAGGGGAAGAAGGAGCAAGTCTGGTGGCCACCGAGTCCCTCGAGAATGTGAGATAAAGACTGGAAAGTCTTTTTGCATACACCATATCACTGTCATCATTTAGTCATAATATTATCTCATCTAACAGTATAAAGTTGTGGCTTGTGGAAGGATTAGATTTCCATCTTAAGACATACTGAAAAGGCACTGAAATTGTTAATGCAAACTCAAATCATTATGGCCAGACATTCAGGTATAAGTAGCAACCTGATACATTGTTCATGTAACATTAAAAACCTGAACTTGTGAGGAAGTTTGAATAATAAAATATGGAAGACATCACCCAGAGAAACTATGACCACCTGCACTCCTGAAGCAATGAGAAATACATGTCCTCAGGCCATATGAAATGTCAAATTCTTGAAAAGTAGCAGCTATTTCCGCAGTAGCACATGGCCATTCTAAGAATTAAAAATGCAAAATAACACCATGACCATCAATTTTAGTAATGCTAATAATAATAATATTTAGATGTGGCTATTTATTACAGAACAACCTCATTTTATGCAAAGAAAGCAAGAAAGTAAATGGCTTAACAAAAGATGCCACTTATTGATAGGAATGTTAACTGGGATGATTTGCATTGATTAAATTTTATTTGGAATGTACACAATAATTGAAAGCCACGAGGATTTATTTTACTAGTTATTAAGTATTTGTTGTTCTTTGTTTGATAGACTATGTTAATTACTCTTGCATGGTTTCAATTGGCACAATGTGAATCAATCTTTTAATCTCTGTTGGCCATTCTGCTGACGACTAAAGAACTTCAGATGCTGCAACAGGCCAAGTTACCTTTCCCAGCATTAAGAAGACATTGTAAGGAGAAATACGCAAGTTTTCCTTGGCTGAGATGTTTCTCAATTAGGAGAAAATTGCCCTAATTTTGTATTTATTCTGAAAATTGATATGGGCTATTAATACTTAGGTGGAACATCGGACTAATTAAGAAAAAGAAAATAAGCCTGCAACAGCTAAGCAGAGTAAATTGAATTCTGATAAGCACCAAATTGGAAAGAAGGCCATTACAGTTTATTTTAAGGTAGTTCAGGTATCTGTCCACAACCATTGGCACTACTGAAAGATTGTTTGAAAGACCAGATTTATACATTTGCTAATCTGGAATGTGTCCTGAAGTTGAGCACAAGTGAAGAGATTATGGTGTTAAAAGGTACAATAAATACATTGTCTAAAAAGCCTGCAACAGCTAAGCAGAGTAAATTGAATTCTGATAAGCACCAAATTGGAAAGAAGGCCATTACAGTTTATTTTAAGGTAGTTCAGGTATCTGTCCACAACCATTGGCACTACTGAAAGATTGTTTGAAAGACCAGATTTATACATTTGCTAATCTGGAATGTGTCCTGAAGTTGAGCACAAGTGAAGAGATTATGGTGTTAAAAGGTACAATAAATACATTGTCTAAAAAGCCTTTACCTCCCTATTGGGGTCCATCACACCTTTTGAAAAAACAGGAATCCTTGCTGCACATTTTAGTGTGTCTATCAAGTATTTTTTCCCTTCTGATATATCCCATATTCCTACCTTGGCCTAAAGGTAACAAAAAAACCCCAACATATATTTGGCCATTTGTGAAGAGCTCCTTCCTACAGCGCTTTTCCTGCTGCTGGAAGACAGGTGGCTGGTACGCACACAGATTAGAAAACTGAGGCACTCTGTGAAATACTTCCCAGTACCAGACAAGACAATAAAGCAGAGCTTAAGCTGTCCTCACTGAAAAGATTCTTTAAAAAGTCAGTAAAGATTTAGCTGTTTTGTGTTTTTATTTATTTATTATGTTTTACTTTCTCATTATGGTCAAATAAAGAGATACTAGTGCAATACTGGATTTTGACACTGAAGACTTGGGAAGATAGACCTATTTTTACTCTCTGTTTTACAATGGCTCTACTTACTGAGAAATGCTATCTTTAAAAGAAATCCAGGAGGGGACCATTCACTTGTTGTACTTGAGAAAATCTGTCCCTGTTCCGTTCAACTCTGCTCATGGCAGATACTCCACACAATTAAAATAACCATCCCAGCTGGGTCTGACTGTATTTTCTCCAGTTGAAACAATATAACAAATAAGGCCATAGAAGTTTCTATGGAGTCGGATGAACTACAGAGTCACAAATTAATGCTATTAAATGCAGTTAATTTACAAGAAGTTAAGCCTGTGCACGCTGTAGTAGATGTACAGATATTGTTAGCTCATCAACACAACCACTTTTACCATTATGGCACCTGGGAACATCAGTCCAGCTACAACTGAGCTTACCCCCATTTATTTTGCCATGGTTTCCATCTGTACCATCATGCAGAAGTTAACATTTGCTGTTTCTCCAGAGGTTATGATTTCTGCTTGGATTATCATCATCCTCCTGTTGCACATATAAAGCACAGTTTTGAGTTTAAAAAAATTGCAAGTTTTAAGTTATAGACTTCTTTCACGGTTCTTTTATTCTCCAGAAAACAAATAAAATGCATTTTGGCTTTTAATAAGTCTTATGAATTAATGTTCTGCCAAGAATGTTAGTATAGTATTCTGCAGGTGTGTGATATCTGCAAGCTAATTACACACTGCTAAAGCCTAAATACAGAAATTCAGTTTACTGTACAAGTATACCCTAACAACAAATGTACAATTTCAGAGAAATCAGACCACAAAAGCCCATAACAGTTACTCTATGCGTACTGAAGAGCAGAACAATTCAGAGAACAGGATTAAGCCGCTGTTAACACAAATACTTAAGTTTCACTGATACATTATTTCCTAAAGCTGAATGCATACCATTCATACTTACCTGCCCAAGATAAAATATCTCATATTCCCTCTCAAAGTAGCCCAAAATATAAATATTTCAAATTTTTTATGATCTATGTTATCAGAAAATGTCACTGTATGCCCTATTAATCATAAGGAATAATTCAGCTAGTGTAAATAGTTCTATTGGCTGAAATGCTGAAGATTTCAAAAAGGCTCCTTGTCTTAATACACATGCTTATGGTAAAATCTACAGGCAGTGAACGATGCATGTTCTTTTATATACATACATTACTTGCTGATCAAACAACCCTCAAAACCAATTTCTGAAAACCTTTTAAATTCAAAGCATCTGAAATTTTTGTATTCTATCTCATTGTTGCCTTAATTTTACATTTTGGTTTAGAACTATATCTTTCTTTGTGAATATTAAATGTTTTCATAAACTTTGACATTTTGAAAATGTACTTTCTAGCAAATTAATTTTTAAAATGTTTTTCATTTGAAAAAGAATTACAGGAATGAAAATTTGAAATATAGACAGATTAGAATTTCACCTTCCTAAAAAGGAAGGGAAAGGCAGCCATTAATCTCTACCCCCTCCTTTTGTTGTACTTTTTTTTCAGTAGGTCCATATATTATTTAATGGGTTTTGTAAAGATACATTTACAAGAGTTATAGATCACATTACAACTGATGAATGCCCAACACACAGGTATGTTATGAAAGGTCATCAGTTACAAGAGAAAATGCATAATGTATGTTTGCTGAATACATTTGCAAGTTTTCTACACTCATACAGAGTGGCTACTTGGGCAACACTGAGCAGTGAAACATTGAACATAAGTCACCTGCAAGCATTAGTTAACTTTGAGGAGTTACTTGAAGGTCTGTTGACTTGGAGGCTGCATTCAGCACGGGCAGGGTTAGGACAGTGTGTATCTGGGATCTGCTTAAGAAGACCCGATGAAAATAAACCCTGGTCCCTGTGACACCAGATCCTAAAAAGACCACTAAGGAAATATCTATTTCTCTACTCCTAAAGATTTCAGGTTTTCTTAAAATACAGAGAAAAAAAAACCAATAATGTTACATATAAATGAGGATGAAAGCACATGACTTCTGCAGCGATTTTATCATACTCTGGCTACAAGTAGCTCAAAAGACAGAAGATATCTTATAGCTTGTTTCTGACATTAATGATGGGTCTCTTTAGTTGGTCCAACTTTGTTAAACACAAAAAGCAATTGCCCATGCCCTCGCTCTCTCCACTGCTTCTTGCCACTGCTAGCACTCACATGAGCATCTTCCAAATATGATTTACTATTTCAAGAACCTTTGAAGCATAAGAGGATACCTTTGGGAGCTACTGTTACTCTTATTTTACTTAGGAAGGATTTCCACATGCCAAGCAGCATAAAAATATGTAAGTAAACATATGTTCCATCATTCATTAGGAGATCATGGCTATGCACAAAATTTAAAGACTAAAATTTGATTCTGAAAAAAAACCCTGTATTTTGGGAAATTTTGATGAGATTAAATATTAGATAAGCTCCTCCAGTTGTCTCAGTCAACATGCTTGTGCAGTCCTCCATAAAGCTGAGTCTTGGGAGGCAAGTCAGGTCAAACAGGGCTTGAGTGTGTGGGGAGAAGGTGAGGTTACAAGACAAAACCAGTCTGACTGCTTGTGCTCATCTTACTTGTGAAATTCAGCAGCCCTGGAGGGTGCAATGCAAGTTGCTCTTTTTCCAGCCTCTGTAGTCTTCAATCCCATTAGGACTGTGAAAGTCTACTTCAGTATCCAGACATCTATTTCATTATGAATATCTGTCTAGACGTAAGAGAGATCAGAATACAGCATTGCTCATGGTCCAACACACACTGTGACAGCAGAGAGCAAAAAAGCCGCACAGTGGCCTTAACTAACCTTTGTCAGCTTGCATCTACAGAGAAAATCAAGCAAGCAGCAGAGGACTCCTACTTGCTTGAATGAAGAAGCTGCCTTCTAGAAACTAAACTGAAGATTCAACAGTATGCCTTGGATTTATTAAATGAGGACAGGAATTTAAGATGTTTTCTGCCAGTAACAGTTAATATGTTTCAAACAAACAAATGAAAAAAAAAGAAACATTAAAGAAAACGAATTCTGCTGCCATAATAAGTCAGTTTCTTCTGAATTTCTAAAGGATAAAGAGGAAGAAGCATGGGTTAATAATTTAGCATATGCCCAAAAGCATTAACACCTTCTCAGAGTAGTATCTGTCAACAGCAGTAACATTGTTAGTGCCAGGGTACACTGTGCGGCTGTAGGAACAGTTGTGCAGTTTATCACCTCCATTCTTCCCAGATGCCCCATCCAACTGTTTGCATTATTTCTTTGTTTTATCATCCATGCTTTTTAAAAATTATGTGTTTTAAAAAACCCTTACAGTGATAGTCTGGCAGTCTTTTTGAATCTCTTGCTTTGTTACCTTGTGGATAGAACTGAATCAAGTAATGATACATTCACTTTTTCCCCTAGAAATTTCACAAGCAGATTGTCATTATTCCAGGTCTACTCTTAATGTTATACCCAAACATTTTCAGTCATGCCTAAGTATGGTTAACCACTAATTTATTGCACATAGCTTTAAATAATACAATTTCATTCTCTAATTTTTATCTTTTACTACCAATTACATTCATCTTTCTAGTAAATTTATTGGGTGTTATATTTTGGTGCTTATCTATTAGTTAATAGGACATAATGTGAATTATGTAAAGGCTATCCTAAAAATAGTCTCTGGGTAACTAAGATGGTTTGGTGTGGAAAAAACAACCAAAAAAAACTTTTAGAAATGATGATGAGAACGAAAATACTACTTGTGTGTGAATCTACAGGGGCAGAGTCTCACATGCTCTAACTCTCTTTGTAAAAGTGGACAGTATCTAGAAAGCATGTTCCCTTTCCTGCTCCAGGTTCCTCTTATTAATAAAAAAAACCTAAGAGCTTTACCCTTGGCTAGGTTTTTTGTAAAACAGTTTAGTAAAAATTAAATAAAAATATAAGCCCTCAATGAGGAATTTAAATGAAGAACTCACTTTGACTCTCAATTTTAGTTATTTAAACAGTGGTGATATTTGACTGGGACACACTACATAGCTGTTGTTGAGCGTACAATTTAAAAGAACATATACTTTGTATTTACAAGAACACACACTTAGTTTTTACAAGATAAAGCTTGAATCTGTTAAAAATACATATCACAACAAAAAGCTTTCCTTGCTTTCAAGTTTTTCCTTTTTCCTTTTTCTTTTTTGACATCTGGAAATTGGCAGATACAAATATTCTTCAGTATCACTAACACCTGCCTGAGAGATCAAAAAAATCCATTTGATCTGCCCACAACATTGTACTGGCTGCCCAAGATCATCTCTTCTTTCTTCTGATAGCTCCCAGTGTGCATGAACACACAGCAGTACTTGACCCACTCAAAAAGTGCCAAATAAATGTATATTTCCTAAATTTTCAAGGAAATTTTGAGCATCTATTTGGCTGGATCACTGGAATGCAATAGGTCAAGAAGTTAACCTTCAATTTCTGTTTGAAGGATGTTCTAGTATCTTCATTTCACTGCCAAATGAGGGGTGGTGGGTTTTTTTATTTGTTTTGCTCCTCCTTTTTTTTTATTTTTTTTTGATTTATTTTCAATCCCTGTACTGTCTTATTCTATTCTTTACCCATCCATATTCCAGAAGGTAGCCCTGAAGTGTCAGTTTTTGCGGTACACGTAGCATCTCACCTGCCACTAGAACACGTACTTTCTTAATAACTCTTATCTTGCTGTGTGGTTGTCACCTTTGGAATATGCCATGCTTCCCACAGAGGGTTGTGGTCACCCACAGGCTCATCGTGCCTCTATTGTATGCCAGACTGAGTTCTTATAACATCAGCTCCTGCATCTCTGCTTCTTTAGCTGAGGAACATGCTGGCCACATGAGTCGGTAACATCTAACATTCCACTCACTTTAGTATCTTCTTACATTCTTCACTACTTAAATTTACACCCTCAGCAATGCTGAATAAACTTACAGAAACTGTGTAGTTTTATTTCATCCATCTCTAGATTTCTATTCGCCTTCTGATTTCACTTTCCATTTTAAGAACTTTCTGATTTCAGTACAACTGCTAACTGGAGTTCCTGTTTATATGCTTACTGCTCTTAATGTTTCATAGAGTTTTTTCTTTTTTTTAAACTCTATGAAGCCATATTTGTTTTTTCCGAATCACTAAATCCCCAGTTTGCCTGATTTAATAGGACCCTCTAAGGATGGCAATTAGAATGGACTTGCCATGTTGAGTTTTACTTCATTTTTCTACACAGTTGTGCAGAGCTCTGTGCCAGATACTTGAAACACAGTGTGTTAGGTTCAGAAAGCATAGGACTGTTCCTAAGACGAGGTCAACAGTATCCTGTGTCTGTCATTCAACAGATACATCTCTATTTCAATCACTTGGCAAACATGCATTAACAGCATTGACTAAAGAATGACTGACTGAAGGCCAACTCAAACCCACATTTTTAAGGCTGCCCATGCAACACGAATTTGTCTCAGAGCACCCATTCCGCGCACTTCAGATGCCTTTTCCCCACAGCTTCAACATGGTTTTCTGCACAGCTCCTGAGTGCCTTGGGTGGACAACATTCCTTGAAGTCAAGACTGCTGCAAAGTCCTGCAATACCCTTCACATGCAGTATATAATCTTATGTCTTATTGACTTACTGTCACCCATAGCCTACAATGAATACAGAATTAACAACTTCCTTATGGGATTTTGTATGGTGCTTTCACTACAGCATCTGAATGCTTTGAAAACATTAATGAGCTGATCCTCTCAACACCCTTTTGAAGTAAGAGGATATTTTTATCACTATTTTACACAAGGGGGATGGAATATTTAAGATAAAAGCCAAACTATTCAGAAGTGTCAGCTAATTTTGTTTGCCAATTTTGAAAGTCTAAGAACCTGAATTTTCCAAAAGCTAAGGTTTTTTAAAGCCTTTTTATATGTTGAGAGCAAAGAGCTTGATTACATCAGTTACTGCTGTGAATGCAAAATACTGCACATGTTCAACATTTTTCAAGATCAGGCATCAGTTGTCTCAAAATGAGCACTCAGAAAATGATGAAACTTGAAAAAGTTTGTTTTGAATGACCTGTCCATTGCCTTAGAGTGAAGCTGAAATATAAGCTAAACTTACAAATTTTAAACTTTTTACTTTGTAAACTTTTAAACTTATTAAACTTTTAACTTGGGCTAAAAAATCAAAAAATGTGCCCTTTCTCTTGTGTCATTCACAAGACCACTTCCATCTTACACATGAAATGAGATTTCCTGTAGATTTCTATCCTCTCCACTGGATTACTCCAGCCATGACTAAAAAACTCTAGCCTGTGCACCAGGAGAATAAAATTGAAAAAGGATATACATATTGAAGAAAGGGTTATACATATCATTTATTAACAATAAAGACTATAAAGATGCTGGTGTGCAAAGGGTAAAAGTTACAGGGACACAAATTATCAAGAATTAGTGTCCTGATCATCACTGAAGTCTTAAACCAAGAACTGAGGAAAATATACAGACAGGTCAGTGGCAAGGAGATGCTGTGAGACAGAACCAGATTTAATTGCAAATAACTGATTTTATAAAGGGGAACCTCAGAAAACCAGGCTACATTTTTAGACAATCTATTACAGCTCAATTGCTAAACAACATGTATTTGAAAATACTTAAAGTGAAGCTCATCTTTCTACAAGCTAACTTTCAAGGTCTGGTTTCAGCTGCTATTTCAGTCATTTGTCACCAATGCCTACAGAGAACTCACTAGAAGAAAATAAACTCTGACGTTAAGAGTCAAAAGAAGGGGAAGCAAAAAATGACACTACTCTCTTGGGGCTCATGCCACATGCATAGATAACATATAGAGCAAAAGACCTCTGCCAGGAGGAACTGAAAACGCTATTTTGGCATAGCTCCCTAAGGCTGATCATAGGAATCAGCAACAAGCAATAGACACATTCATTCAGTCATGAGAAGAGTTGTTACTCACTGTACTCTTGCTATAACCATCAAATCCAAAAAATCCAAAGCCCACAATTAGTTGTCTCAAACAGCCCCAAAGTGTACTTTCCAATAAACTAAATACTGCAAGAAATACTGCACTGTAATTTCATCATAGTAACAAACCATATCATCAGGAGGACTCACACTGACAGCCATGCCCCCACCTTACACCTCTGGAACATGGCGAGGGAAGAACAGCAAATCTGATAAGGCAGCAAAGCATTCCACATAGATGCATCATGACTAAACACAAGAAACCAACAAGAGCCCTCTAAGCAACATAATATGCATGCAAAGTGTTAACTTAATAGATAAGAGGAGTTGTGCTGTGTGCAGTAGTAGCAATCAGATTAGATACTTTAATTCTTGAACAGTTTTTATTTTTATACAATTCCTAACTAGAAGAAAAAAATCCAAGAGTATGTTAAACTAGCACAGTTCCTACTGCAAGAAGAGCTCAACCGGTGAACCTGAGGTCAAAACAATGATTGGATGAGTAACTTTCACAATGACCATTTCTTCTGTCCACCATCTTATCTACCCATCAAAGTTGATTTTCTGCTTTGTATAAAGTCCTTCAACCACTATGTCCAGAACACAAAATAACAATGCTGATACAAATATGGTTTTATTTTAAAAAGAACATTTTTTCCCCCAAAGCTATCTTCATATGAAAAATTAGAAAACATCATGATCTAATTTTTCAGAGCAATCCTAGAATACATGGAGTCACAGTTTGTAAGATAGGCAAACACACAATAGGGAAATTAAAAGTACAGAGTGAGAATATTCTGTATTTTAAGAGAAGTTAATGTACAGCATACAGTAAAATAGGAAGCTATTGAAAACCTTTCAACCAGTCACTACCATGTTATGCTAACAAACTCAGCTTGTCTAGCTCCTATTGATTATGACAAAGCATTTTGCTTATTGTAAAATTTAGTAACAACACTCTATTGATTTGAAATGGTAAAACCTTGCTTCCTGTGCTGCTTTCTCAAGCTTTTGCAATTCCAGATGAAGAATTGAACAGGCATGGTGGTGTGGGGCTGTTATTAGGAGAGAAATGGGAGAGAAAGAGAAAATTACTGAAATAGCAGAAAACAAAAAAAAAAAAAAAAAAAAATATAGCTCATTTACTAGAACTGATCCAAGGTGGCTGAAATGTCTTTAAATGGATTTGCAGACAAATATATTACCTGATAGAAATTATCCTTTTTGACAAAGGAGAAAAAAATATAAACCATAGGAAGCAGTGGGAAAGTATTCAAATAAACTATTCTTCAACATATTTCAGACTAATTTCAAAGACAAAGACTTCTCCAACCTATGAATCACTTTCCTGCCACATGGGAGTCTATTTATTTAGGAAATGTTTTATCATTTCAGTGCACTGTATCATACTCAGTATAAATTTCAGTGAATTTCCATAGCACCCCTGTTTTATGGATTTCAGAACTCTGTCAAGGTAATGCCACTCTTAGAGCTTTCCTGTGGAATCTTCAGCACTTACAAATATTTACTGTGCAACTCAATCTTAATTTCTTGTTCTTTAATGACTCAGTGAGTCCCAGATTAAATATCCTAAAGCAATCACAAAATTAATCTTCCTGTATCTTTCAGAATGTCCAACACGCACATTTACTTCTCATTTTCTCTAATGTGTGAATAAGAGCAGAAGAGTGTCACAGAATGTCAGGAAGGCTAAGAAATGCATGATTTAAAGGTCACCGGGAAGGAATAAGAACTCTTTGAACCAGATGAAAAAGCAGAGCCAGAGTATGCAAAAATCATTATTTTCAAGTTTTGCATCAATATCAGGATATTTGTAGATAATGTTTTTCGTTTAGCATTTGGCATTTAGATTCTTTTGTCTCTTTAAATTTCCTCCAAAATGGGAAATATTTTACATGAAGTCATTTCAGCACTGAGATCAGAAGCTAGCTCACTTGGTGCCCACTTACAGTTTCTTGACCCCTGCACCTCAACTACTGTATACTTTCATATACGACTTCAAGTCTCAGAGATACGCCAAAATCTAAGGTAAAAGTGCAGAAACTTTAATCTGCTCTTCATTAGTGTGCAATCTCATAATTTTACACAGTATCTGGAAAGTAAATATAAACTTTGCTTGGGAGGAGATATTCATAGGGCCAAACTTGAAGCTCCTCAAGGAACCTGCTAGGCAAGCATATTGCCAAAGGAATTCAAGCTGGGTTGCTATTCTGAGCTGCTTTCTGGAAAGGAGTCTCTGCTAGCCTCCCTCCATCTCTGTTGCACCCCTCAGCAGATACTAATGGAAATACCAGAGCCAAACATATTAATGACACAGAACTTTCCCTCCTTCCTATCTGCTCATTGCTTTGAGCTGAGACTGAACCAATTTGTGTTCAGCAGCTCCCCATAACCATTTCTTCCACAGGTTTGCCTAATCACTTTTGAACTCAAAGCTTTGTGGCACCCGTCACATTTTAAATTACAGAGCTCACTGTCGTAGAATAAACTGTGCAGGGAAGAACTTTCATGTGTTTCAACCTGCCCTTTAGTTCTTGTACAATAAGAAAAAGTGAGTAACTATTGCCTAGTCCCTTTTCCATGACTCATTATTTCATACACCTTTGTGATAACTCTTTAATCACCTACTTTCTGGGTTGAAGTGTACCAATCTATTTAATCATTCCTTGTATTCAGGCTGTTCGGTACTTTAATCGCTCCTCTCATCCTTCTTTATACCTTTTGCACTTCTACTACATTTGTTTGAAACGTGTAGGACAACACTAAGATGCAGGCATGCCAACGATTTACACAATAATTTGTTCTCTATTCATTTTCTTGCTATTTTGACCACAGAGCTGATGTTTTCATGGTATTTTTACAATAACTCCAAGGTCTCTTTCCTGAGTCATAATATCTATTTGAGAAACCCTTGCCATGCATATACAGTTTGGGTTTTTTCCTTGTTGTGCATTATTTTGCATTCATTGACATTCAGTTTCATCTGTTATTTTATTGTCCAGTCACCCAGTAGCTGAGATGTTCCTACAAACTTTATATAGTTGGCTTTTGTTTCAACTACCCAAGTAATCTGGATCAATAATTTCATCATCTTATTTTAGGACCTCTTCTTGAAATAATCTGCGATATATTAAACCTGATGGATCTAGCAAACTTGCACTACACCAATAACATTCTATTCTCAAAACTGGCCATTTATTCCCACCTTTTGGTCAGAAAGACGTTGAAAGTACTTATTAACTCTTACAGATTCCCACACCACCACCTTAGCCCAGAGGCAACTCCTGACAGCTTTCTTGAAATTCAAGTGGATTACACTAAGAAGTCCTATCTTAGCTATAAGCTCAGAGACTGTAATATGATAGATTTGTGAAACATTACTTCCCTGTACTGAACAACTGCATCTGCCCTAAGGTTTATTTATCACATCTTTTCAATATTTCCTAACGATTGCTTATTGAATTCTTAAAGTTTTAGTACAGAACCCTAGAGTTTAAACAAACCAATCAACAAAACCAGTCAATTTTGCCTCTTTGCAAGCCACCAATATTAGTGACAATTGAAGCAATAGATCATAAAATCACATAATAGTTTGAGTTGGAAAGGACTTTAAGATCATCAAGTTCCAACACCCCTGCCATGAGCAGGGACACCTCACACTAAACCATGCCACCCAAGGCTCTCTCCAACATGGCCTTGAACACCGCCAGGGATGGAGCATTCACAACTTCCCTGGGCAACCCATTCCAGTGCCTCATCACACTCACAGTAAAGAATTTCTTCCTCATATCCAACCCAAACTTCCCCTGTTTAAGTTTGAATCCGTTACCCCTTGTCCTATCACTACAGTACCTAATGAAGAATCCCTCCCCAGCATCCCCATAGGCCCCCTTCAGATATTGGAAGACTGCTATGAGGTCTCCACGCAGCCTTCTCTTCTCCAGGCTGAACAGCCACAACTTTCTCATCCTATCCTCATAATGGAGGTGCTCCAGTCCCATAATCATCCTTGTGGCCGTCCTCTGGACTTGTTCCAACAGTTCCATGTCCTTTTTATGTTGAGGACACCAGAACTGCACACAATACTCCAAGTGAGGTCTCAGAAGAGCAGAGTAGAGGAGCAGGATCACCTCCTTCGACCTGCTGGTCATGCTCCTTTTAATGCAGCCCAGGATGCGGTTGGCTTTCTGGGCTGCAAGTGCATACTGCCCGCTCGTGTTCATTTTCTCATTGACCAAGACCCCCAAGTCCTTCTCCACAGGGCTGCTCTGAATCTCTTCTCTGCCCAACCTGGAGCTGTGCCTGGAATTGCTCTAAGCCAGGTATAGGACCTTCCACTTGGCATGGTTAAACTTCATCAGGTTGGCATCAGCCCACCTCTCGCACTTATTTAGCTGTTCTATATTTGACCTTTAGTATTTTTAATTAGTGAGAAAGATCTATTAGTACTCCTTTAAATACCCTGTTATAAAATATTTTCTATTAGCTCTTCAGTTTGAGACAATTCTTCGCATTCCTTTGAATTGTACTATCATTCAGGTTGGAAGAGAGCTTGAAAGGCCATCAAATCCATCCTCCTGCTCAGTGAAGGGTCAACACTGATTTCAGACCAAGTAACTCAGGGCTTTATCAAATTCTTTATTGAAACCTCCAAGGACAGAGATTCCATAGCCACACATTCTAGCACTTTGTTATCCTCCCCATTAAAAACACCTCTAGCTCAATTTAGGATGACTGTGTTCTTCCAGTCATGCACCACAGCAGTCTTGCCTTATCTTCTCAACCTCTGATGTATGCAGTCACTATTAGGCTCTTTGCCAAGCTAAACCCAAACCCTAACTCTTTCCGCCTTTGTGTTGTACTCAGCCCTGGGCACCATGCTGCATACAGAGGTTTCTGTTGTTCATTTCCTTTACCTCTGAACATCAGCCCTGCCCTTAGGATGGCAGATGTACCCCACCAGTTTGGTAGCCCCTGCAAACTTAATAGAAGTGCTTTCCATCCCCTTCAACCTCAAATGTCAATGCATCTATTTCTTGTCAAGAAAAGCTCTCACAAGCGTTTCATTTAACTTCTCAGGTATTCCTTTAAGATCTATACCTCCTTTTAAGATCTCTAAAATGGCTTTTTCTCACTAACTATTTTTACTGGACCACTGAGAGTCAGCCGTCACGTAAGTGGGAAAGTAGCTAACCTTAACTCCCACTTCCAGCAAATTGTTTTAAAGCTTCTATATTTAAAATTATTTGGTTCTCTCCATATAAACATAGCTTGCCAAATTTTCACTTCCAATATTCAAAGGTACATGTTTTGACTTCTATGATTAGAATCCTAGAATCAGTTAGGTTGGAAGAGATCTTTAAGATCATTAAGTCCAACCATTACTCCAGCATTGCCTAGGCCACCAGTAAACCATGTCACTGAGAGCCTCATCTACACAGTTTCTGAACGCTTTCAGAGATAGTGATTCCACCACTTCCCTGGACAGCCTGCTTCAATGACTGAACACCCTCTCTGTGAAGAAATTGTTCCTAATATCCAATCTAAACCTTCTTTATTTGGCTTTTTAAGTATTTGGTTTTTTTTTTTCCTCTCTTCCCCACTAGAGATGTGGGGGATAGATACTAGATAGATACCTCAGGTGAACAGCTTCAGAGTTTAACTACCCTTTCCATTTTGTTTTTAAGCATTCACTTCAGGTTTAGTTCTCTCTCCCCCAAATATTCTAGTGACTATTCTCAGCTTTTTTTTCCTTCTTACAAAGCCTGTCAAAGGTGAGCTATGGATAACTTCAAAGCATCACCTGCACTAGCTCAGCCTTAGGCAGGTCAAGCATTGCTTCTGGTGCCTAGAAGTACAATTTGCATCACAGAGCCTCCTGACACTATTTTATCTACACGCAGTTAAAACCCTAATGACGACAGTGTTTTCTGCTCTTTAAAGACCATTTTCCCTTATGTCATTGACTTGATGCAGGTTGGGATGAGCAACAGGAATTTAGCTACTGAATTTCAATGCAAACATGTTCTATACTAATCATATGGTTAACTAATTCAACTGCTTCCAGTCTCCTTCACTACAGTATCCAAAGTTAGTTTATCTAAACACCTTTTCTTTTTAAAGACATTAAAGTAAAAGAACTACTTCAGTGAAATGGGAAGTAGTAGCTTATAAGTACATTAGCTAGGTAGCTGTGAAAACTGTTTTCATCATCTTACCGTAACACTCTGAAATAGTTACAGGTATTCAGTTAAAAATAATGCCACTAATCAAGGCTAGAATTCAAACCACAAAATGAAAACTGTTTTTGTTAGACACTTTCAAAGCTTGATTTACTCTACTGTAGCTTCTAATAGATGTTAGATTCAATCACTCCCATGTAGAATTTAGATGTACAATGGTCATGCTACATAAACCCTTAAGTCCTAGTGTGTATAGCACTATTAAACTTAAAGAAACAGGGAAATCCAGAATAATTTTCCCAAGAGCACTAGATAGTAGAGAAATAAAACATTATTTACCATTACACATCTACTCTCTATTGAGGCAGCTCTTGGAGTTTCCTGCAGGAAAGACTACATATTTTCACACTTGTAGTGGATGAATTTTCTAAGAACATTTACTCTCTCTAGTTTCTCTATGCTTATTTACAGAGACACACTGTAAAAAAGCCAAAGTGAAACAAACTACTCAGGAGTCCAAATGACTTTAAAGTGGACCACTTAGCTAACAAATCTTAATTTTTGCATTGTGTTATCAAGCTTCCAAATCATACCTATTACCTTCTGCAGCAGAGTACCCAAACTTGCAGGTGCAAAAGGCTCAGCTGCCTCAGTAGAGGATATCCCAAAAATATTTGTCTGCTATGAAAACTTCCCCCAGCACCAAAAATGACTTTTCCTAATAAGCCAATCAAGTTCTTGCGCTTTGCCAGACAGACAGGACAGCAGATATGATTTCTTGGGCCTGCAATCTTAAATTTTTATATAACCTACAGAAATCTACAGGTGTGCCTGGATGTTTGCACAGGTCTTTGTTTACTATCAGGGAAACCAAGCTTGCTACAATTCTACCAAAATCAATGGACACAAAGGCTTTTAACATGCCCAGGCACTTGGTACAAATATGCTGGAGCACAGCCATGCGGGCCCAGTGTGTGGTGAAAAGCAGCTACTCCGGAGAACTGACTGAAATATCTGCTACTTGCATGGACTTAGTAATGAAAACAATGTTTTGCAAAATGAATATGAAGCTGTAATGAGTCCATTATAAATGTTTCAGTGTCCATAGCCTTACTAGTAAAAATATTGCTCTTCAACTCTACCCCTAGCAACAAATATTCATTGCCTCCCAAGCCTATGCTTCAGGTAACTCCTACAAATTCACTTCCTGCAATGCAAATCAGCAAATAAATGAATCATAGTACAAACTATACCCCTAACAGCTTTTATAATGTTTTGTTAAGAATTTCCCAGTGGGACAAAATCTTTACTATCCTTTTCACACCTGCAAATAATTGCTTTTCAGAAACAAATTTCTTCCCATTTGGTCCTGTGAAATGTTGACCTCTTGGTAAAACGGTCTGCAGTAAGCTGCTTTGAAAGCCTGGTAACAGTAAGCTAATAATAGCTTATTATTTTTGATAATAGTAAGCTATCCTCAAGCCTGGCCAGGAACAGGTTACTAGGGCTCCAAACTTGTACTAAAAGGGGTTCAGCCAAATAAATGCAGCAGCTAGATGTAAACCATAGGAGATCCTGTTGATAACAATCACTTTCAGAAGGAAAAATACGATATACTGGAGCATGACATATTTCTGATGCAGACCATAGAACAAGGAAACCTTCTTTTGGCTAAAGCAAGCCTAGCCAGCATCCCTCTAGGTGTATATTAATATTTTTAGATTTTGAAGTTTTCATGACTGCTTTTGTTTGATGGAAGAGCAATGATAATTTTAATACTGAATACTTCACAAGCCCCTTTGAGCTATGCAAGAGCTTTTACTATTCCAACACGAAGACTACGATATTAAAGCAAATAACTGCTCTTCGCATCCAGTTACACGAGGTATTATGGTAACAATGTATGTACCTCATAGTTTAAAAAGGTGCTTAAGATTTATATTGCAAAACATACCCAAATATTCCAATGAAAGTAACTTTACAAAAAATTCTTACAAAATATTTTCCTTCTTGCCCTTCTCCAAAAAACACTACATAACACATCATTGCAATTTATCTATCTGCAGATTTTGTGAGAGTTTCATACTCCAATAATTTAGCATATGAACTTTTCAAAACACTAAGAAAAGATATCTGCATATGAAGGACTGCTTTGCACAATGCTGATATGCGGCACTGAACTCATGAATGTTCAATTAGAGACGCAGACCTACATTTTTGACTCAGGCTAGCATTTGTTTTAAACAAATTAGGTTTCTGCATTCAATAAGAAAACAAAATAAGCTAAGAACAGTACTTCTATTTCTATGTTTATGCTCAAACATACAACAGTTGTCAGGTGTATCACATAGCAAATATGATTCACTTAGTAGCTATAAGGTATTAGCTATCCAGGATGCCTAGGATAGTGAAGGAGCACAACATTTTCTTCAAGGAAACTTATTTTTAAACTACTGGCTTGTTTTTTTTTTTTTTTTTTTTTTTTTTTTTTTACACTAAAGATTAAAATGACCCAAATCATTTGAATTCTTGATGCAGCCTGACTCATCTTATATTGTGCAATACTCCATTACATCCCATCTGGCATGATTTAACACTACATGGTACAGCAGAGTGAAATCAATTAAATGTATACTTCTGATAAATGCTGTCACTTAAATTAGCTTGTAAAGGCAAGCCAAACAGGTAACAGGCAATGCAAACTGGCAAACGCAGTTATAGCATACCTCCTCTGCTTCCCAAATATTCTTTGTTTTCTGTCTACTAAGAAACTGGCAATCTGAGAAAAAAAAACTTCCTAGGCACTAACCTGTTCTGTACCAGCACTGTTTGGTATATATATACTCTTCTGCTTATGAAGTTAAGATGTGTTCATAGTATGTCACAATGTACATAAATAAATGTACAATAGAGAGCAGTATATTAGCCAATAGCAATCTAAAGTATGGAAACCCTGCTTCAATCTGTTGTAATTTCTGGAAGCATTTATGTGAGTAATAAATGTTAAACACATACCTAGCTAATAAACTTGTGATCAGCATCTGGTTAGCAGTTAGGAATAGGAGTCACTTTTCAGCTCAGTGTGCTAATTTTCTCAACTTTTTTTTTTTTCTTTTAGTCCCTGAAATTGTTGCAAATCAATCTCATCAGTTCTCCTCAGGGGTATGACAAACACATTAAGAAAGGAAGAGATCTTAGCAGCTCTGTTTTGACCGAGTACCAAAATGTTGCATGCACAAGCTCACCTGAAAACCTGTCAAAATTGCTAAGAACATTTATGTGTAAGTCTTACATGCCACAAAAGCAACGCACATTACAAATATCTTCATAAGCAAAGCTCAACATGCCTTTTGGAGACATGTAGTAGTATGAACAAAACCAGTTCCCTGTGCATACTTTATATCAAACACAGAAATTGGAAGTCATCACATAAAAAATGTGTGGCCTCTACAATTTTAGCTGTACCAGCTGCAAAAATCCTAAGTTAAAATTAATTACTAAATCTTGTTCTTCATCATGACAGAGAAATATTAAATGACTCTCCCACCCTTTCTACTGAAATGTGTTCAAGTTCCAAATTACAGCTTTTAGGCTTTTCTGATGTTTAGAACTTTATTCATAAAAGCCTTTTCCACAGCCAATAATTTCTCAGTCCTCATTATGCTATCAGCATGCCCCCATGCTTACCACAACTTTATTACCTATATTCTTTTTAGAATGCTAATAGGAGGATTAATTTTTTCCTGATCTCATTATTTTTCACTAGTAATACCTACTTCTCAAGGAATCATTCCTTACTCTTTGAACTACCCTGACAAAATCAGCCTCTGCAACATTGCCTGCTTGTTCCAACAAGTGGTCCTGAAATTTTATACAGACAGCGACCATTTCCTTCAGAAGCCTTCTGAAAAATGCCCTCCAACATGTCAAGAATCAACATGTCAACATTCAATAGCTAGGGGGAGATATAACTGGGAAGAAGGTTTTTATTAGTTTGTCAAAAAATCACAGACTACAGAGAGCAAAACTAAAACTATAAACATTTGGAATACTGAAACAATTTTAAGATTTCATAAAAGCTCTTAGATCACAGAGTCTAGTTTTGTATCACAGGAAAGCTTGTGACAAACAAACATCACCACCTGTGAAACTCTTTTAAACCTATTATTATTGTTGCAAGCCAGAATAATTTTTCTGCAGCATACTTGGTGCTGCTTAACTGACTGGGTTGAAGGCTCATTGCTTCAGGCAGGCAGTTAAAACATCTGTACTAGTTATTGCACTTCTTCTGCTAGTTCTCTTAGTCTGGGGCAATTCGCATCTACACTTCTATTTGCACAGACCAAACATATTAGAGCCATACTTCTCAGCGTTAGAGGCTGTCAAGGCTTCAATACAGCTATATATAAACTACCTTGTCTCTGAATATTAATCATTGATCACAAGATACAACATAAACTATGTATACTTCTAGCAATACTTGTGTCCTGGGTTCAGGGCTTAAACCACTACAACTTGTCAAGATTAATGCATTTTTCATTATAGAAGAGGAAAAAAGGTATTTTTTTTCCTAGAAATTCAATTGGTATTATATCGCTCATTAAAATTAAGCATTTATTTAAAGTAATTGACAATTATCCTATTTACAACAGAACTAAAAAAATTAATAACAAAACAGGAACATTTACAACCAACAGACTAAAAAAAGGCTAAAAACCATCTATATATAATAATTAAAAAAACTTTTGCAAGTAAGTATTTGTGTTTCCTGGTACGACACTGGTAGTATCTGTCAGAACATGTCTAAGAATAAACTGGCATCCTAATGCTAAGCAGGAATGCGTTTTAGCATTAGCATCTGTTTGACTTGCTTCCAAATGAAAAAACAATTTCAACATTAAGAAGTTGCAGTCAAAGTGATTTAGCAGGTCAAAATGAATATTTTAACTTTTGTATCACAAAATTCCCATTGAAAATTAAGACTGGCTGTAGGTAGCAATATAAGTTAGCATCTAAAAATTGCAGTATAACTGATCCCCTTAAAGACTTGTATCATCTGAAGTATTAAACTGTTAGTAAAACACAGGGAAACACTCAAAGATTATGCCAAAAGTTATACTAAAACTAAATTCCTTATTTGTTAATATGCCAAAGACATTTGTGAGCTAACAGGAGACAAAAAAAACCTTTATTTTAGAATTTAGCAAAATCTTTTTATTTCCAATAAATGGTTCTTACTGAAATAGTGCATTACTGAGACATTTTAATACAAAATAATTCACAGAAGGAAAACAAAAGTCTTCCTGTCCTCATTTGGTGTCCCTCCAGTCTGCTTGAAATATGGATGAACTCAAGAAGTAAACCCTATTTTTTTTTCTTACACACACGAATTAAAAGATTTTTTGATGTCCTTGATTTAATTCCAAATGCTGTGTTTCCTTCAGAAAAGCTTCTAACTAGGTTTCTTGGCACATCCTGTTCTTGCTTCCAGCCCCTTGTTTTCATTCCTAGTGAAGAAAGAACATTTATTACAAATGAGACACTCATTCACTAAACATAAGCAGAATTTGGCCTACCTGGGTATCTTGTTTCCAGAGCATGTTGAGAATTTTTACACCTACTTCTTGTCCTTGAGAGCCTAATTTTGACATGCAAAAATGTAATAACTCAGCTCAGCCATCCATGTGCTAACTGCCTAGAAAGTCCAATAATTAATCCTCAATTGGCATGAGATGTTCTTAAAAGGGCACAGTGGTCTATGTAAAAATGTAGAAATAGGTGTAAGTTTTATTAATCCATATTATTATAGCACAGTATTGAAAAATGAACAATCATTAGAAAATTTTTGGCTATTTAATAAAAAAAGCAGCTCTTCCTTTAAGGGATTTGGTCATATTTCATTCTCTTGCTGAAATGTATGCTATTGAAAGCAAGATGTATTTTATATTCACTTAAATTTTGAAGAATCAAAAAAATTATTCTCTGTTTCACAAAGTGGTCCTTCATTACAGAGTTTCTCAATAATACAGTAGTAGCAATAGCAACTGTTTTTGGCAACTTCATAACCCAGTCTCAAGTAGTAGAAATTGATGAAACTATGCATGAACTTTGCCAAGTAAGTAATTATTGGTTAGATAATACTTAGTCTCAGGTTTACACTGTTCAGGAATTTTATTTTAATAGAGACTCAACATTTCTCATGAATGGAGAACAACACATTCATGTGTACTTGCTCCTTTACGTCAGTTATTACAGAAAAACACCTATGTGCTGTAAAAGTGTATCTTGCCTATCCCATTGGGCAAAGCTGCAAGATCAGACTATTTTGTAACAGCAGCAGACTAAAACTTTAAACAATCTTTGATCTCCTCTAAACTGCACTAATTAAGATCATTAAGTGTATTTCTGAAGATAGAAAAAGAGACAAGTGGGGAGAGAGAAAAAGAAAATTGTAAGGATACCGTGCATTTAAAATGTACTGCAGGTGCCAAGCAATGTAGTGTGCCATGCACTAGGAAAGACAGAGGTTTTTGGATAGCTGTGAACAGAAGACCTTAGTACACATCAGTTGAAAAACAAATTATTTGCAACTGATTTTGTTATAATAAAGATATATCTCAGTAAGAAGCCATGGAATTGTAGCAGACTTTGACAGAATGTCACCTGATAGCATTATCATCAATCTGTTAGAAGCAAAATAATTCCTAAATATTGCTTTAAAATAATTCTTCCTCCGCTATCGTGTTAGCCCAATATAGCCCGAAAATTAAAGTAAAACTCTGGGGGAAAATATCCTCACTCTGTATCTGTAAAAACAAATTAGTGCAGTGCTATAAAACAAAGTAAGCACTTAAAAACAGGTATGGAAATGATTAGAGGATGTTATTTTGCTGTAAACCACTCCTGGCAAAAGATAAAAATGGGTTCACTAATTTCTCAGCAAGTACGCAAACAATTCCTGGTGGAAGACCTTAACTCTTCAGAAAGGGTTTTCCCAACATGCTTGTAGTACCACTGACTTCTGATTAGATATGATCTAGATAAGTGGTTAGACATTCAGATTTGTTTTTAATGAACAGATGTACTACTCAAGCTGACAGCTTAGTGTATGGATGACAGCAGCCCATGCTGTTAAATTGACAAAACCTGGAGTATCCTCCTTAACTCTGGACCTCCTGTACCAACACAGTTACAGTACAGCATCATATATTTGAGTTTTGACACTTACCTGCCATCCTGGGCACTCGCAAAGCTGTGTGGCTTAATAAGACCTCCTGTCGAATGCGTTTTGCAGAAATGGTATCTTGCAGGCTGCCTAGCCCAGTGTTTGGTGTAGAACTGGGAAGAGAAGCCAGAAAAGAGCTTGCTTTCAGTGAAAGCCTTAAGCTACATTTCTAGTAGCTTAGGCTTTGCAGTGTAGAAATACATTAAACGATGTAACAGAACACAAAGAGTAAACTAATTTATGATGCCTATATTATCCCTGTTTTTTCTTTTTAAAAAGCTACAAGCCCATTTCAACTGTGAATGTAAGAACTAATGTTACTATTTAAAATGAAACCAATATGCTACAGTTTTTTTGGAAACCCCAGAAGTCAGTTTGATGGTCATTGCATGCAAATTATACTAAGAAATAATCTTTACACATGTATGAAATACTTGAAATGATCAAGCTGTGTTTACTGAACAAATAACATTTTTCATTGCTACAATAGCTTCTTTACATCCTCCAACACAGTTGGAGGGGGTGACTTCATAGCAGACAATACTATTTAGCTAAACTAGAAGAAAGCTGTTAAAGCTTCAAATTCATTAAGGCCAAAAAGGCTATAAAATATAGATGTTATAGGGCGAACTTCAGATTTACAGTGGAAATTGTGAATCTATCTAATCTCACCCTTTCACACTTGCCTCGCTAGCGTCCCCAGTTCCACTCTGTAAGACAGCCTCATAAGCAAGCTAAGTATACTTATATACCAAGTTTCTATGCTTTTCCTATTCCTCTAATGATATTGTATTATTCTGACTTTATAGTCCTCTAACTTACACCGTTTTTCTTCATAATGATTTTCTACCTAAATGAAAATATACAGCAAGAGGTAACTACAAGGACTTGATTTGTCCAATGCCTAAGTTCTATTCATGCATGCTTCTTTGAAGAGAACTATATGCCGATAAGAATGTAATGCTATTTGCTAAGAGCAGCCTCTGTATTATGACAGACTTGCTTCTTACCCCTTGTTCTAACAACAGACTGTTTCAAATTATATTTCTTATTGAGAGAATATGCCAGAAATTTATATTTTATTCTAATGCTAGTAAGAGATGAACGACTGGAATTAACATGGAAAGAATGAGAGAAAAGGGGGGAAAAAAAAAGAAGAGAAGGAAAGGCAATATCTGAAAAGCATATTCCTTTCCTCCTTCATGAACAAGAAGCTTTCATTCATTCTCTTCATCATAAGCTGCTAGCTGAAACCTAAGAACTCTGCTTTACAGACAGTTTATACTCTGAAGCAGAGGAAATAATCTCCACAAAAGGAATTAAAGTTGGGGGATTTTCCTGTAGTGTAATTCTAACTTGGAAACAGGGAAATACGTGTTTGAGACACAGTAGGAATGAGATAAAAGAGCAGAAAGACCTAGTATTCTTTTCTCTAAGGAAGATCTAAGCATATATAATTTGGAAATCATTACACAGCTATTAGAAAAAAGTACTTCTCAAGTCTGTCATAGAACATTTACCTTCAGATAAATCAGGCTCCAACAGTTTCCATACCTGTCCCTAAAGAGAATCTAGAAAACTAGCTCAGTTTCAGGGATCAAGTGATTTATTTTGCTGAATTAAAAATCATTTATTTGAAGAAATTAAAACGTGAGATTTGCCTGTTTTCTCATCATAGGAGCAATCCTAGAAAATAGTTTACAACAAGAATTAGTAACAACTAGAACAGGAACATGAAATTGGATGAGGCAAATCTGATAACCTACTAAGAAGATTTGCTACCTCAAAGATGCTAATAAATTAAAGAAGTTTCTTCCATGTCTTGTGATCTATTTATAGAACTTGTTCCAAGGGTATTGAAACATTCTTTAGAACACCCATGAGGTGGCAGCTCCACTCACTGTCCAGCAACAGGCAACTAATAATATGATTTAGAAAAGGTTGTCTCAATATTGGCTTTTGGAAAAAGATAAAAAAGAAAAAAGCTGTTTCCTCAAAACTTGACAGGTAAAAATCCATAAATTGAATCATTCAAAATATTTGAGCCAGAACATCTCCTTAGTAGGTCAATATGATCAGTATAAGAGGTTTTCAGATTTGAAATATAATACCAAAACTTCAGTGAGAACCTAAGAAAGTAATGCAAATTCATTTGTATAGAAGATAGAGTTTAATTTCACCTTAATATTTTTCTTTTTCTCTCAGCAGCAGAAGTCATTGCCATATAGGAGGGCTTCTCAAGTCCTGAAGTGGGATCTTTTTTTTTTAAGGAAGAGAGTTCAAGTCTGAAATCAAAGAATTAAATTTTTGTAAAACCTGTTCTGGGTAGAAGTCAAGTGAAATTGTTCTCAACTGTAAGTAAATGTATGTTAAATTGAAAAACAATATGGGAAATTCATTTCAATATTACATGAGGCAGATTAACAGAACCCCACACATATATGGCAGCTTTAACAAAGGCATTTCTCAATGTCAAAGAGGCTAACGCATCCACATCACACACAGGAAAAGTAGAGCTTAGAGAAAGAAACTTGCCTGAGGCATCACAAACCATATCACAAGTACCATATTTTCTTTCTGGTACCTATCTTTTAAGAGAGTATAAGCCTTTAGTTTCATCTGTTGTCACCAACATGCCACTCACTTCAAATAATGGCAGAATTTGTTCTGATGTTTACTAAAACTGAGGGTTTGATTTTCAAAATATTGGGTTTTCAAATGAAATTGACTCAAATGGAAAAATACAGTTGTAAAGATAAATAGAGTTAAATTGTTTGGGTAATATTCCTTACCCTTATAAATGGAAAATACCTGTGCAGAATACTATTGATGCATGGCTGTGACTCCTTCACAGGTGACTCAGTAGACATTTCTGTTGTTTCACCTGTCCCTTCATAGAGAATTACTGTTGAGTTCATGTCAGCTACAGTGCACTCTGGAATTATGTCACATGTAGTGTCCAAAACACTCTGTTTTTTCACTGGGATATCTATATTACATGCCTTGGCTTCCTGAAGGCCAGCAAGGTATAAAGCTTTCTTTACCACAGTCTCTGTAGACAAGCTTTCTACTGGCTTCCTCCGAAATTCTGGTGTATACACAATAGGGTGGACCTCCTTGGTAAGGGAATCCGCCAGATGACACAGACTGGATTGCTTGGATACAGCAGGACTTTCAGCTGTGACCGGAGAGTCCATTAGCTTCCTCCTGGCTCTTTTCTGTGGTGGTACTGCAAATTCTACTGTTTGCTGTGTATTTTTACTCATTTCTTGTGACGGTGTACCAAATGTACCTGTGCAACATAGGCAACAGTGGTTAGCACATTTACCTACATTTGCTACCAAAAATCCTGCCGTTTTCTCCTCTTCCCTCATGAAATACATTTATTAACAGAAATTATGACAAAACCTATTTATTTAATTTACATATTAATTTGATCATTCAACTGAAATTGTTTTTATTGCAGCACAGTCCAGATGGTAGCATTTGTTCCGTGGAACTCAAAGTATAATAAATATGCATAGGCTGATACAGTTAAGCCCATAGATATTACGAGTAAGATACGACACATGACAACAGGGAATGGAAGAATAAGAGCAATGAAAAAAAAATCATATTATCATGGCAGCCATCTTAAAATATTAAGATGGTACTATCACAGCTACAGCTGCCTCATAGTCACAGCCTTTTTTTCTCTAGCAAGTTCCACGCAGTAGAATGAGACCATTGTAAAAGGAAGGATACAGAATCACTTGGAGACAAAATTCTTGAACATTGCAAGTGCTAAAGCACTGCTTTAGAAAAGAAGAATGAAGTTGCTTGGATCCTGACATGTCAATATATCAACTGTGGAAATAAAACCTTTTTACTAAAATCCCCACCCTTAAAAATAACAAAGCAGGCAATATAGCAGTAATTGACCATTCCCATTCATCCTGATCGATAGAATTTTTCTTGAAGTAGCATAATGCTGTGTGCAAGCAGGCAGTTACGAGAGCAGTCTCCAAAGAGAGACAAGACCTTTTTTCTCTTGAAGTTTTCAGTAAAGGAGAATCATTTAAACAGACCACTGCCCAAACGGCTAGAATAACGGTGTCTTCAGTAGTTGAATAAGATATAACAGTTTATATTTTTAATCAACAAACCAAGAGTGGGAGAGGGCTGTCAAAACCCCAAGTGCTTCTAGATTTCGCTTCTAGTGCAAACTTCAAAAATTTAAGCTACTATCCTAAACAGTATATGAATTGGTCCCACTTGAGCTGGTAGCCACAGCATCATACATCCTCTTTCTGCATTGCCTACTGCATTCCTGTGAGCAACTACACTGTAAAAAGAGCTCCTGCTTTTTAAGTTGCTGCAAGTCACTCAAGAATTAACTGTAGTATTCATATAACAGTGCTGATAAATATTTATTTCTTCTAAAATTCCATTCTACTTTTGCTTTAGACTAAGAAAGTTAGCTTGAACTCCTCAATCTGAATGCTTCTTTACTTCGCTCTCATGTGTTAACACTTTAGCCATTTTAGCTGTTCCATAAAAATTCTTTGACAAGGAGAAAAACTGATTACAAACACGTATGTATTACATTATGCCATCCCCAGTTTGATTTTTTACAAAAAGCAAAGCTTAAATTATTACAAGTCTTCTGTCTCTTTGTCTCTTCTCAGCCGTGTTTAATTTTTTCCTCATTGCCCAGTTGTATCCCAATTTGCCATAGGTAGAAAGCTTTAAGAATGCCAGTTCCTCAAGTACCCTCAAGAAATCTTGGGGAAAAGAGCCTCATTGGAAGAAAGTTGCCAATGGATGAAGGATGGTCTCAGCACCATGGGTTGTTTTGTTCAGTATGGAACTAGACGTACCATATGGATTCCTCACGCCCAACTACAAAAGATGATGCCCAATTACAAGATACAAATTAGAGCTGTGAGGCGACAAGAAAGGATTTAAAGACCTAGACCTGTTCTAGGAAGATGAATAGTATCAAAATGTGTACAACTGGCAAGCAAATTAATAGGCCACAAATCTATTCTTTGTTGACAGACCTTAATTCAATCATGAAACCATTGAAAAAACAAAGCAAACATTTATACCTCACTCAATGGCTCATTTTCAGAAAGCACAATGTTTAAACTGCTACGGTTCAACAAATATCCAACAATGCAAAAACAGTAAAAGCAGGTTAATTTTAGCTTAAGTGCTTATGGAAAAAGATGCTTGGACATGAACAATTACAATTCTATTATGCTCTTTTCAACTTTTAAGAAACACAAGCATGGCAAAGTCAGGCCTGAGAGGGCTACTTCACATGAAATTGTGAGTTTATGTATGTGCCCATGCACAGTTCACTACAAATAAGATTTCTTTTGTTGTTGATAAAAAGCAAAATAAATTATATTCTCATGCCTAATCTTAGTCTTATTCATGGTCAGCATTCACTAGGTGAAGTGCAGCAGGTTATGAGATCCAGTATCTTGACTGTAATCTAAACATTAAGCTAATTCAGAATATTCTCCCTGATTAATGAAATGACAAGGGTAGTAGAACAGGTTCCTGTGTGTTCCCCAAGTAATTTTTAGCTCCCCTGGAAATAATACAGGCCTACTCTGATGAAAACTTTTTTCTCCAAGACTTGGTAGAATTTTGTCACTGGCAAGCAAAAAACTTATTTATGAACCATTTTTTAATATGAACTCTGTGACACTATCACCAAAGCTATGACTTAATGTGTTTGTTCTTTAATTTTGGTTCTATGATTATTACTGTTCTATGTAGAAGACTAACATTTCTTTCTTGAAAAAAAACAAACAAAAAAAAGACACCTATATTTTTTAGATATTACAACCAAAATTAAGGCCAAAACTTGCTTCTAAAGATTTTTGGACATTCTTAAGTACAAGAATAAGCTTTACCTAGGGATTCCAGCCTAGCATTTGACATAACTAGCCACTAAACCTCTCACAGCAAATTTGAAAATATTAATTGATTAGGTTTTCTCCTGCTCATATGCATCTGAAAATGTGCATTTCAGGGGAAAATCATAGAATCATAGAATAGTTATGGCTGGAAAGGACCTTAATATCATCTGGTTCCAACCCCCCAGCCATGCCCAGGGATACCTCACACTAAACCATGCCGCTCAAGGCTCTGTCCAACCCGGCCTTGAACACCGCCAGCGATGGAACATTCACAACTTCCCTGGGTGACCCATTCCAGTGCCTCACCACCCTCACAGTCAAGAATTTCTTCCCCATATCCAACCTAACTTCCTCATCCTATCTTCATAATGGTTAGAGTTCTATTTGTCTGCTGTTACATTAGGACAGGGAGGTTCCAGTTGCAGAAAGTTTGCTTACTGTAAGACACTGAGGTTTTGCTAATGCCCTAAAGTTACTAGGAAGGAAGTCTGATGGAGAAACATTTCGGTGAGTGCCAAGTTTTAGAAGCTTCTTCAGGACTAAATACTGGAAGCATTTTTAAATTAACTGTAAATGCAGCACTGAAACCATGAACTAAATAGGTAGAGAACAAAAAATTATTGCCAACATTAATAATTTGTTGAATTTCATCATAATGAACAGTATTTCATACTGTAATACAAGTCCATTAATAAAAAGACAACTGAAGCAATTCTATATAGGGCAAATATAAGCCACTAGTAAAAACTCAGATCTATTTTTAATATCTATTTATTTCTGGAACTAAACTAATTTTAAACCAAAGCTAAAACTAAACTAGCTTTTCTTGCCAATTAAGTATCGAAAATAATATAAAATATTCAAATAAGTGTCCCTTTTCGTAACTTTTTGTGAAAGCATCAAGTCACTGTTAACACAGTAAACAACAAAGTAATCAAAACCACTACTAGCAGCATCATTAATCTGGTGTCACTAAACAGCATAAACCATATATGTTATCAGCCCCAGCACCTCAATTCCATCTCAGTTATTCCATGTTGCTGTTATATAGCATACAGCTCCAAACAGTCATGATCTAAAAGTGAACAGGTACACCAAAAAAAAAAAACCCAAACATTTAAACCCCTAAAAGAAAGTGATTTTATTTCCATCTTGGTAAGGAAGCAACAGACTTAAGACAGTTGCTAATTTTTTTGCAGGTGCTTTTAATAGCTGCCATTGAGAAGTTTAAATAAAATGGTCATGACAATCATTAAAAAAATCTCATGACTCCTGTAGATTTCAGATAACTTCATGTGGTCATAAGTGTTTCTCCTAAAAAAAAAAAACCCAAACATGATTTTTCTTGCAAAAACTTATTTTCAAATTTTTCAAAGGCTACTTAATATTATTAAAAGCATAGATATGGAGAAGCATACTTTAAGATTAACATATATTAAAAAAACCCCAAAACTTATTTAAAGGGAATTTTGTGCCACAACTTGTCACTAAAGCAATTTGCCTTAGACTAAACCACCATACCCTTATCTTTCCTAAATATTATTTTTAGTATTTAAAAATATATAATATAAAAATACAGAAGAATATTTAAAAGTGTATAAGACTATTTAAAATTCAAACAATTTTAGCATAATTTTGTCTAAGCAAGCACTGAATATTTCAAGCAGTCATATGGTCATCTGTCACAATGGGGCTCATATCTCAGTGGGACAATGAAAGCTAAGGACAACCAGTTCCCTTAAATCCTAGTCAAGCAGGGAAAAACAAAAAGCTCCAAGTGCTCTAAGTGGCAAATATAAATTTCCAGTACTAAAGTGGCACAGAAGAGACATTCATTTCATAGCAGGCCATGTCTACTAAAACCAACTATTTACATGACCACCTTAGGCAATGCTTTCTCCCAGGATATTCCATTTTAATGTGATATTATTGAATGCTTGCAGGTGGGATGTATGTATGTTTTAACACATGCTTTATCTTATTACCTAAACACAGTAAATTAAGACAACAAAACATTCTTAATTATGAATCAAAGAAATGCATAAATCAATAATAAAACACCATAGATAAGATTAATAAAGATTTCTTGCATTAATAGTAGATAACCCGTACATATCACATACTAAGTTTAACACAAAGAGCAATACCTACCTCCCACAGAACAATTACACTGTTAAACTCAATGCAGCATGCTATGTCAAATCCCATAAACGAGTTACAAAAATACAGGATTACAGAAGGTGTCTACTGGCAAATATTACATGTGATTGGTTCAGTGGGATTTTCCCTTCTATTGGAACTGGAAATTCCAAGTCATCTGACTCCAGATTCAACCTGTTATCACTATCTTAAGAGTGTTACTGGCAAGAAGTGAAGACAGCACGCTGAAGACAACCTATTTCCTTGAACAATTGTAAATAGTTCCAGAATGGTTGTCTAATGCTCACCATTAATTGTCATTTCCTACTGAAAGACAAAACCACTTTTTAACTCTGAAGAATATCTCCAAACCTGTTCCATAAAAAGGTAGGGAAATTACTGTGTTTACAGTTTGCATTTGCTTCACATTTTGTGGCCAGTTCAGTCTTTTGCATCAGAATGACCACCACGATTCAGTGATGTTTATTTTTCTTTACAAAAAAAAAATCCCTTTATACTTTACTAAAACATCTGAAATTAACCTACATCCTGATGGAGCAGCTTGAGAGAAAACTTTAGAAGGTGTATTTCCTTACCTAGTGCTTTCAGCTGCAACACTTCTTTACCAAAATAAGTATTATTCCAAATGTATTTTAAAGAATAGTTCATGCATTTGCTGATCTTTTGTTTCAGGACAAGGATTATGAAACAAAATTGTCAGACTTTCTAAATATTATTCTTCTTGAGTCTCACAAATTAAAAATCAAAGTCATCCTCCACTGACTAATCACCCACCAAACAGTATGAGGTGATTTTGGTCATAAAGCTTGCTGTATTATCCGTCCCAAAAGACTACTAAGAAGAGCTGATTTATCAGGAGAGAAACACAGTGATAGTAGATATTTACAGCCCTGTGAGTTAAAATGAAAAGCAGAAGACAGCATTTGTGAAACATGAGTCACAGCAAAAGTGTGTAGAGCTCATGACAAACAACTCTGATGAATTGCATTATTTCTAATTGACATTTAGGACAGAAAAATGGTCTAAACTTCTCTTCTGGAACTCACGTTAATACATGCATGAGGATTATTTCTAGAAATTGTGCTATATTAAGTATACCAGGTAGTTCTGCCGAAGTGAAATCATATATTAATGTATTCATTTCAATAAATATTTCTGGACTACCAATGATTGATCCAATTACAATACTAATAATTCATTTTCATCCTTTTCACAACTGACTCAGCAAATTCCAAACTGCAAGTGAGGCCTAGTGAACGCATTTCAATTCCTGAGTATTAATGTGACCCAAATACATTTTTGTGACCACCAACAGTTTGTTTGGTCACAAACTGCTTTGAAAACAACAGCTGAGAACTGTAAAAAGCTAAAATTCTGGCTGCATCCTTGTCAGCCCTGGTGTTCAGGTGCCCTATTTTACACAGCATGAAAAAAAAGATAATAAAGTCATAGGATAGCATGAAAAAGCTAGTCAATGCAAACCAGATCTTTTCTATACAGAAGACGCATGCTTTTCCTACTTTTAATTAATTTTCTACTTCATACAACTACACCCCAATTTTTCCTGCCATGCTAAACAATAAATTGACTTCCCTTTTGGATGTTTGTGACAAGAGAAGGTAATGGATGCCTGCCTTCTTTATTTTTTATTTTTTTTCCTGTAAATCAATTCCATTCTCTCAATGGTAATGTACAGTAAGGCTTCCGGAAATGGGATGCCTGAAACAATGCCAACAACTTTCCCATTCACAGAAATACTTGCAAATACCAGTCAGAGCTCTCCACCTGTCAGTCCACCGTCTATGAATACTGTATGGCCTCCATTAAACCAGCACTCAAGAATGGGGACCCAAATATATTTAAAAATGAATTTAACACTGTTTTCATTGCTTGTGCAATACCTTGATACAGAGAGACCACATATATGGTT
>JAOEHX010029907.1:0-20777 GCA_025448015.1 Bolborhynchus lineola
GAAGGAACCTCTAGATATCATCTAGTCCAACCCCCTTGCCATGGGCAGGGTCACCTTTCACTAGACTAGGATGCTCAAAGCCTTGTCCAGTCTGGCCTTAACACTTCCAGTGATGGGGCATCCACAACTCCTGTGGGCAACCTGTTCCAGTGTAAATCATACATATCCTTCTCTCTGATGACTGAATGGGTAAACAGATACTATTTGGATACAAAGGTCAACGAATCTATGTAGGCTTCAGGGGAAGTCAACAGAAAGTGATGAGAGCTGCTGGTTGACCCAAGCAGTTAAAAGCATTACTGGGCTACCATCTATTCACAGATCCTGTATTCAAAAATTATCACTGTGTCTCTCCATAGGAAATTCTTACTTTCATGCATATCTGAAATGACATGCCAGGGTAATGCATAAAAAAAACGGAGGTTCCTATCCAAAGGACTGGATCAGGGAAGACTGAGGAAGGCAATGGAAAATGCTTTTATCAAGAATTTGAGTTTTTAAAGTTTTTAGTAACCTTTGAAGGTTAGCAAAAGTCCATTGTGAGAACTTTTGAAAAAAAACAGTTGTGTGTTTTTCAGCTAGCTCACATCAGAGGAGGTGTTTCATTTAAACAGCTTATCTTCTGAATATAGGAGTGATTCAAATTCCGACAAAGTATAACATAGTCACAGAATGTTTTTATCTATAAAATTGTTCTAAATCCTTTCAGGTATAAAAGACAGACATAGAACATGACTTCAGAAAAACAGTCTGCTAACAGTCTAGTTGGGGCTGAACTTTGCTCGCAGCATGCTCTAGGGAACATGATGACACGCAGTGACCTTAGTCACAGAAAAACATAGAATGCGTTTTTTCAAAACAAGAAATAGTGGTAGCTCTGCTGTCAGTTTCTATAAATCTGTGAACAGAAGCTGTGAACCAGCCTTCTGTCAAAATAATCTCCTAATAAATCACAAACTCCATGGTTTTGGTTGGGGTTTTTTTGTTATTTAATTTTAAATGTTCACTCAACTTTTTAGCTTACCAAACTTGACACAGTACTTGGATTTTCTGTAGGCCTCCATGTTGTGTGCCTTACCACTTTTCTTCAAAGCATGAATACTATATTTTGAATGTAAAGTTCTACCTCACAACTTAGATAAAATTAAGAATAGAAATTAATTCAAAATCCGGGATCCTACTGAAACTGAAATCTTAAAGTAAAAGCAGATTCAATTTTATAGTATGGCTTTAGTTTTCCTTAAATTGGGCTTTTTATTTTGGAATTTTTATTTTAAATTGGGAGTGAGGTTGCGCACTGGATTTAAAAACCCAGTCCACATCTGAGTTTTGTCTCTGGCCTAGCACAGAGTGGAGTGTCAGTTTACATATTTCAGTCAGGTTCCCCTAGTTAGAGGGTTGTCTTAAAAATCTCTAATTCATGTCTTTTACACCCAGAGACCAGTTTAGTTATGAGATTGCTCCCTAAAAACATGGTTGGAGAAGCAAAACACATTGTATAACAGGATTAGGATCATTTTGAATGTTTGAGCTGTAAGTGGTTACTTAAAAATAGCCTTGTTGGCTTAAAATTCAAAATTTCAGTTTTATTTTTAACAGTAGGTGTTGCTGTAGGAAAAGAGAACAAAGCATACAAAGCTGAATGCTGAATTCATAGGAACAGCACATTAATGAAGTGAAAGGGCAGCCAGAATGCTTACCCAGAACTATTTAAAAAAAGGCTGATTACATTTTTTGTGATTTAAAATCTGAGATTATTGCTTTTCCAGTTAGTTCTGATAAATTGCTTGTTAAAAATGATTAGAAAATTTTGCGTTTCAGTTTTTTTTCTCTGATTATAAAATTACCAAGAAGAATGAACCTTTCTCTTCTCAATAAAACCTACATTGATACTCTGCGTGCATGAAAACCAAATCACAGACATACCTGCAGTTCACCTGCTGAACTGGCTGGTATTTCAACCTGATGATTGTTGGCAGATCAGAACAAAGGATAGGATCTATACTAAAAATTTATGGTACCTAGCTTACCCTTGTGTCTAGCAGATAACAGATACTGCTGGCAAAGCTCATAAAGTCCCTTTAGGTACCCATTTGTTATGTTGAGTTAAGAGATAGATATGGCAGGATGATACCAGCACTTTCCAATATGCTGATATCATTTATTCATTTGTGTTGCCATAGTTCCAGAACCTGAGCAGAGAGAGCTCAGAGTAGATATACTGCATACTGATGTCTGCCCTGTAAGCCTCTGCCCTTGATATCGAGGTACTGGATAGACACTTCAGTGTCTGAGGAGCTGCAAAGCATGGAAGAAAAATAAGCATGTTTATGAAATCTGAGATCTAAGAGCGAGTGGCTGGAGGGGTTGGTAGGAGACTGTGCTGGAAGCCAGTTTGGTTGGACAAAGAGAGGAGAGAAGGCCCAGCTGTGCTAATGCCAAGAGTCAGCTGGCATGATGGTATGCTCTACTCCAGACAGTGCTAATGGTGGGAGACCAGTCCCTCTTTTAATCTGGGCTTTTTCTTTCTTTTTTTTTGTTTTCCCTTTCTCAAAGTTCATAACTTCAGAAGAGAAAAACTGTTGCCTTCTGACATCTGCCAGATTTGGTTGAAGGATATGTGGTATCAAACAGGTCTCTAGAGGAACACTGGGTAAGTAAACACAATCTGACAACCTGATGGAAGCCCAGGGGCTAGAGTTTCCTTGAACATTATGTTTAGCTTAAAGTCTCATTAGTATTCCAGCTATCTGCTAATGGGGAAGGACAGAAAGCTGCTTCATTTCTTGCCCTGTTTGTGGAGGAATATAGCAGGCAGGGTCTCAGCTGTTATTTCTTAACAATACTGTGTTGCTATCAGCAACATGAGCTCTCGGCTTGCTGAGCATAAATAATTCACTGCAATATGAAAGCTTCATAGAAAAAGATTTCTATTAAAAAAAAAAAAAAAGCTTTCATTGAAGTGAACCAAGATGCCTTATAAGGACATCATTGTAACCATCAGAGCCTCAGCCTGCTCCCAGATCACAGTACTAGATCCATCTTATGCTGCCAAACTGGAGCAATGACTCAGTAAAGCTATATATTTCAAGGATTTCATCAAGCTAATAAAAAGTTAAGAATATAGCAGAAAGAAACCTTCTTTGATATATCTAATTGGAGATTTAAGCAGTGATATCTACTGAGGAGTAGTTGGAGGTGATGAAGTGAAAATTGCAACATAGTTAGAAGTCGTTTGAAGGTCTCTTTTTATGGCATGAAAGATTTTGCTATGCTGAGAAGTCACTGATGGAAGGTCATTTTTTACCATTCCTAAGAGAAGCAAAAGGGTTTGAGCTTAAAATTGTATAAAGTTTGTATATATGGCTTTCAGGGTCCAAAATAAGTGAGTGAATGAATTGGTTCACTGTTGTATGGAAATACTTTCCAATTGTCCCTAACCTATGCCATGCAAATTTAGAGAAGTGAGAGGATAAGCATGGTTTAATCACTAACGCCTTTGTTCGTGGTTTTGGTGCTATGAAGGTAGGAAGGATTGTCCTCAGGGGAAATTACAATACATATTCACTAGAAGGAGATAAAAAGATATAATTTATTGGAAAGCAATTGAGGGCCAAGTTCTAACCCAGGGAGCAGACTAATCTGGCATTAACAGCACTGGCAGATTAGCAATGAAATATCTCATCAATTAAATTTTTAATAATGTTGATAGCAGAAAGGATTAACAAGTATTGCAATACTAATAAGTATTTTGGCTGAAGGGTTAAAGTTGTGAAGTGGGCTTGTGAATGGGATTGAATTCTTATTCTAACCTTTCATGGGTCTGTTCTTTCAGGGGTATCTTGGCACCCTTGTGGTAGAGGAAATGAGATTTTTCCTCTATTATATCTCTAGGTTATGCAACTGCCACTACCTCAACTCCTCAGAGCACCCACAGGTTGCCACTAGCTCCATACATGCAGCAGCATCATCCTGCCTTGCACTCTGCTGAGGGAGGAGCACCTCTAGCTGAGGTGCAGGGCAGAGCTGCCTCTTGCTTCTCATTCATTTTGTTCAGGCAGCACTAGGAGACCTGATGAAGTAGAAACATAATACAGAAAGGGGTGAAAAGCTAGCATTGACGGTTAGTTGTTAGCATAGTTTTTATTTGATTTTGCATACCTTTATATGCTACTTCTTCATTCTCTATAGGTTATACTCCATAATATCTTCTACCATAAAAGTTGTATAGATAGAATAAGAGTGAAGCTTTGTGTCAGTTAGGACACATATGAATTGTTTTCAAGTGAAGGAACAGGATTTTTTCTTTTTTTCTATTTACTGACGTCATGCAGCCCTGATATTATTCTAAATTTTGGCTATACAGAAACGCATACCAGAAAGACTCACTTTTCCATAATGTAGGATAAATCAGAGTACATTCCCATGCTATGCTTGATTTTAGAAGCATAATGAAGACTCCTGAGCTGTGGGCTGCGAGATACATTTGAGTAGGTTGCTCAAGGTTTCACTCCAGTATCTGCTATGTTCTTTTGAGTAAACAATCAGCCGAATAAATCCTGTGATTAGTTTTCATGTAAAATTGTACACAAGGATATACATCACATGTTTTAGTCAGTATCTTGAAAGATGAAACTTCCTGTGAGAAGCAGAGAGTTGGACTTGATGATCCTTATGGGTCCCTGCCAACTTGAAATATTCTATGATTCTAATTTTTTGGAGTCCAAAGGACTATGTTTGAAAACAATTCTGAGGAACAGATTGTGAAGAGTATTTGTTTTCCTTGATTTGTTTAGGCCTAATAAAATGGGAGAAGCAATATATTTATATATTCATATAGGCATAAATAGCTGAAGGTGCCCTGCTCTTTGGCAAAGTGTAGTGTATCTTGCTAGCTTCTGTGGCTTCCTTTCTATTCTCCAGCATGGTGATACAGTGTGGAAGAGTCTGGAGTGGGTAGGAGGAGTGAGGAGTGTGCCTAGGGAGTGTAAGTGGTAAATTAAAGTTGCTGGATCTTATTAAGAAAAAAAGGAGCAAAACTGTGGGGAAACCAGGGTCTGCAACAGGTCATGCTGTTCTTCTAAAGAGAAGATGAAGGGAGCAGAGAGGTAGTTATCAGATCTCAACAGATTCAGATTCCTCTCTGTGCCAGAGGTCTGTATGAGACTGTGAGGAAAAATGTTTATCAGGACTGTTGTTCTGCTTCTTCCTTGCTCCTTGAAGAAGTCTCCACTGCAGCTGTGCTTTATGGCGTGGACTTGGTAGGCAGTACTGAGCTGCTGTTTCTGCCACTGCAGGTCCTGAAGAAAAATATTTAAGCAGGAGGAATGGAAAGGAAATGGATAACCTCCTGCTTACTATGCATCACTTTTTATGAGGTCTTCCTCTATCAAGCAGCAGATCTCACTGTATGGGAGTCCTTATTGCTCATGTTGTCCATGCATATTTTTAAAAAAACCCTTCTCCCTTTCCAAAAGCAGCAGTGGAAGTTAAAATGGATGTGAGAAAACAGGAAGAGTACAAAGATGTGTCCAGATTCCCAAAATAGACTAAAGACAAAGTAGAGAATATCTTGCTTTTCCCAAGGATCTGTATATTGTTGACTCACAGATTCTCTCAAATGCCTCTTTTCAAGCAGTAATAGAACCTAAAAAGAAGTAAAACTGCTGAGAGATTGAAAGCTTACCTTTGCAACAGTGCTCAGGTCCTTTTATGAAAGGTGCTGTATAAGCATATCAAGGGCCTAAACCTTTTTCCCACACTGATAATAGCAGTTCATGAATTTGAAAGAACTGGTTTTGTTAATTTATTTACTTGACCCCGTACCCAGTAAGACAAATTTACAAGCATTTAAACTTTTTCCATACAAGGATTGAATTCCTTTGAAATTAAATGATACAAAAATATGAAAACAGTCTGCAGTTGAATCATTCCTACTTTTTTTTTAATATAGGTTTATTCAGCAAATTGGCTACCAGTTGAAGGCAATGGTTTCCATACTGCGATTTGTGGTGTATTTAAAACAGATGGAAGCAACTCAAAGCCTGCTTTGTCCAAAGCCAAGAACATTTTTTCGGCAAGAAGTCTGAACTTGTTGCCACATAAACAAAATGAGTGATTTAACTTAGTGTCTACATATTTTGGACTGGCAAAAACTGCTGAAAAAAAAGTGAAGTCAGAGAGCAGACTCTATGAAAACAGAAGATGGAGCAAGGGAAAGAGAGAGATCCATGCACACATGAATGCACCACACACAAACACACATCCTGGCAGCTGTTCAAACTGAAGTGTTTGTATTGTGAAACTCTAAGCAAGTAGTAGGGTGTTTTGGTCCATCTGGAAAATTTCTTACACTTTTTGTTCCATGAGTTTAGGCACCAGTCTAAATATTGAAGGAAGCATATATTTGGATGCTTTCTATTGGCTAGCCCTAATAATAAAATTAAGGCTTTCCCTTACTTCAAGTTTGTTTATGATGTACAGATTCAGTGAGATGCTTGCCAAAAATTTAGATGTGTTCTCTAACTGTAAAATGTGGAGAGGTTAAGAAAGTAGATAATAACCTGAACAGCTGTAAAGGAGTATATTTGTGTGAAAGAGGCTAAAGAGGCTTAAAAAAGAGTGTCTTTATGATAAAGTTTATTATTGTGCTCTTGCTGTGCATGCATAGAGGCCAATTTCATTTTGGACAGACTAATACTCATACCCTGAGCTGATTGATTGATTCTGAACTTTACCCACATGATATTGTTGTAGAGAGCATCACTGAGTGTTTTCAAATCTGCAGTTTCTGGTGATACTGAAGTCTGTCCTGGAAGCACTCATGGATGTGGAATGAGCATGGGAGTAAACACATGCAGTTGAGCATGAAGTCTGATTCCGTCACCAACAACCTTTGGTGTTGGTGTTGCTGAGCTGTGTAGGCGTAATTTGCCACTTGTTTCCTTTCCTGGGGTAGAGTGAGTGGTTAAAGTGTATATTGGACTGTTTGCTTAAATGTCTTCTAACTTTGCTTAATTGCTCCTGCAGCAAAATTGAGGATGGTGACATTAAAGGAGAAATTATTATGAAAAAGGTCAGGCATGGTATCAGAAACAAACTGAAGCATTACACGACATTTTGAAGACTCTGTGTAATACAAGATTCAGGAATGGACTGAACAGGAAAGTGAGTTCCAAATGTCATTGACAAAAGCATAATAAATATCTTATTTAAAAAGCCAGGACAATCCAAGTATGCTGTTGTTTGGTTGCACTATATTCTTAACTGCAGATTATTATTCTTTTTTTTACTATGTATCTTACAATTTGAGAACTATGGGACACACAATGAAACTGTCTGTACATGTGTGAACAAGCAAAAATATTTGATTTTTTTTTCTCAGAGAATGAATGATTAAATCATGGAACTTATAAATATTTTGGAAGCAGCTCTAATCTAGATCCAGAAAAAGGACAAAAAAAATAATTTCCCATAGCAGATACTAAACACTGCAAAAATTTTAGTCAGGTCAGCAAAGGCAAAGTCCAACTCGGGTATCTTAATCAGACCAGGAAGAGGATTTATCTGCATTGAGAACATGGTGTGAGATGATTCAAAACTGATTTACTCAGGGTGAACTTGATTCAATGGTCAAGACTACCTATTAGAAAGAAAGCTCAATGCTTGGTTTTCCTAAGAAACAGAACCCCTAATGGTGCCATGAGTGGTAACTGAATTGTTGATGAGATTTCAGAGGAATGTGATAAATGGTCTCCAGCATAGGATCTGACAGGATCTGGCTGACCTTCGTAAGAGACATCTGTAAGAGACAGCAGCTAGAGAGGTACTATGAAGGAGATCCAGGACTTCCTGCCACGCATTAAGGTGGTGACGGACACATGCCCAAGCAGCACTTTGATTCTGTGTTGGGGTCAGATGCAGGTGCACATCCCAACATTCACAGTCCCAAACTTCCTTCAAAATTAAATCTAGATGTGCAACAGAGAAAATCTTCATTTTAGTCTGGATGGGTACCTGATTTGAACAGATGGGAAAGTGATTTCCTGAGATACATGGCAGAGTGCCATTGCTCTGCATTTTAGATAGCCTATGAGAGGCAGAAATTGGAAGAAATAAAGCAATAAATCTTACAACTGAGAAAACTTCTGTCTAAGAAAAAACTAAGTGGGGCATGTATCTGGCGTAACACCAGTGATATATTGAATTTTTTTTGTCAGTTATCAAGACTTCCTGTCAGGCCCCTTTGTGATTGCTATATATAGCAAATTCTGCACCAAGATATCTTCATGGATCTCTTATATGACTGAAATATATTATCTGAGTAGATGGGGGTGTTGAGATGTAGTCATGATTATCCCACGTCTTTCACTATTTCATGCTTTGCTTGTTGGCATAGCAGCCCAGTAAATCATCACAAATACAGAAGACAATCTCAGACTGTGGGGTACAGTTTTGAATCAGTGATTTATTTTTTTTTTTCCTCTATGCAACCCTTCCTTTTCTCTGCTAGTATTTTATTAGCAAAACCAGGCCATTTTATTCTTTTGTGCACCTCTGTTAAAGTCAGTTAATTCAGAAACATGGACTTGGGTGGCTGTGCACTTCTTTGAAATGTGCCAGATTATAAAAAAACTATCTTAATGAATACTATGGGACGAAAAAGAACTATCAAAACTCCTGGGTTTTTCATTTTGGTTTGCCAAAAAGCATTCAACAAACATAGATTTGTGTCTTTATCAGTAATATATTTTCTTCTAATGTATAATATGATGAAACATATCCCAACAGATAATAAAGCACAAGGGCAATTTAAATGTGACTTCACGACTGAGAAAAATGGCACTTCAGGTCCAAAACAAACAGCTGAGGAAGCATAACATGAGCTCTAACCTCATATTTAAAAGCTACTGTGCAGGGGTTTTTATATTTTAATTCTGGCTCAATTTCAATAAAATGTATAATATATAGTAAGAAATATTGTAATTTCATTTTATTGAAATCCATTATTTTATGAAAGGCATTAGCTATAAATGGTAATAAAATTTACAGCTCATTTAATGGATGTGAAGGTAATAAATTCTTTAGAATACACCAAAGCTTTGAAGAGTTATGCCAGTACTTTCTGCAGAGAGAAGATGGAATCAAATAGATTTACGGATTCACAACTTTTTCCTCATCCCTGTATTTCTGATGTTCAAAATGACACTTCTAAAGTTGCAGCATATGAAGCTGGCATATGAAGACTTGTGATTTCAGGCTCCATTCACTTTACATTGGGTGCTCCTGCTTGCATATTTCTGCCATATTTAATTTTAAAATTGCTTTATTAATACTATATTTAAAACCAAAATCCAAAAGAGCAGCCTTTTAAGGATTCTGTAGCTTTGTGCTCCTGTTTGAATTTTTGTGGTTAGAGATCCAAATTTTTGTTTCAAATCCAACAGCTCTGTTATGAGAAAAAAGTAATGATGGGGAAAATGCTTGCTCAGTGATGATTCCTAGTGTATATCAAATAGAAGAAATAGTGCTTATAGTGAAAAATGGCTTTTCTTATTCCAGGCTTTACATAAAAACTAAAACAGAATTTGTAATCTGAAAGAAGGTAAACTATACTAACAGTAGGGATTTTCACATTGTATCATGGGAGAAGTACAGAATTACAAATAGTTTCACTCTGTGTAGGTGGTCCATGCTCATAAATTGTCTGCTTTAATTTTGATGTCAGTCTCAAAGATGTGTCAGAGATCCCTGAGTAGCAGTAAAGACTACGATTGCAGCCAATTTAGGAAAAGGTGGAGACAGGCAGTGAAGCAAATCAGCTTATTAGTTACTGAGACTTAGCACCTGGTGGTTTTTGTTGCATTGGTGCCAGTCCATCTTTAGGATTGAAACCATAGGCCTTTTGTAGGAGTAATGATTTTCTTACTAACCACTTACTGGTCATTAGAAAATGTGATGGCAAATCAGAACTGGCCCAATTCTTCAGCAGTGTAGAAAATCATTAATTTTGCTGTTTCATCAGAGGGTCCTACCACAGGAAAAAGCGGGGAGCAACATCTAGAAGGCCAGATACAGGTAAGAATCTTGGAAAGCAGGAATTGCAGCTCCTACTGCCATGGGAAGGATGGTCTGACAGCTGCTGTTTGGAGAGACCTCTCCATACCACAGAATGAGTTTATGTCAAACCCACACTGGTTCAGAAGCAGCCAGACTGGTTTTCCAGACGTCAGGTGTGGGCAAAGGAAAAGACCAGGCCAAGGCTATTGCTAACACCCCAGAGTCTGCTGCATTGGAAAACCTTCTGCTCTGCCTGAGCCTACAGCAAGCCTACATTAACCTGATAGAGTCAGCTACCAAGTGGATGAGAGATCCACTATTTAATAGCTTCTCAGCATTTCACTTTCTGATTACACAGTATTTCCTGTAACAAGCTTACTTTCATATCAGATTCTCCTTGTACATACCTGTGTGTTAGAATTTTACCTCTTTTCAGGAAGGACTACATTCCTGCAGGCCAAAAATGATCAAAGAGCAGATTCTCTGACAGATGACATATATTCCTATATCTGCACCTGTAGATAATGGATTTAATCTGCATGAACAGTGGATTGAGTTTTTACCAACACCAAAAATCACCCTGTGAAAATTTGAAACACATGGATACCCAATGCATTGGAGACATTAGTAACAACACACATTTTGTAAAGTTTACATTTGCCTGCATACTCTGGTTGTATGTACAAAGAGAACCTATGTTTTATTATGCAGCTGAGATCCTGTTTCTTTTCATTTTAAGATTGAAATGCTGTCTTTGTGGTCTGGATAAGTACTTTTTAAAATTTTCTCTACCTTTTTCTAGTTTCACAGTAAGTCAGTCGCTCACAAGACTGTGGGTATAATTTGCCGGTATGGGTAAATGTTGGAAAAAGGTTTTAAAAATAAAGCCTAATAAAATTGCTAAATTTTAGTGTCACAGAGAGTACCAGTTAAATGTCGGTTTGTATTTCGTGCTGGATGGCATGCTCATGGGTGATTACCTCTTTTCTTCTCTCATAATATCATTTTTCCAAGATTATTCACTGACTACCAACTCTTCTGAGATGGAAAGCACCCACCAGGTCAGTCATAGGCATCTCAACATTCAGCCAGGACCAGCAAGCTGCCTGAGCTCTTCCTAAGCTAGATTTTGTGCTGTGTGTCTGTGCCTAATAGCATTTAATTTACTGCAACTTCCCTTTGCAGTTACTAGGGTTTGTGAGTCTATCATTTTGGATAATAGATTGGTAGAGCCAATTCTGAGAAGGGCTATAAGATGTCCTGAGAATACCAGAATGCCTGGAAAAGTAGCTGGCTATGTAGGAGAAAGGAGTATTCTGGTTTGAACAGTCATAACTCTCTGAAAACTGAGAGTAAGATCCCAGAATCCTTATTTCTTCACAAATTCCTTTTGATCACAAAGCCATGATCATTTTGCAAATTACATTTTCATAATTGCAAATTGCTTGAAAAGCAGTATGTCATAGAAGCTTATTTTTAAAATATACATTGAAATATATGCTTTTAAGGTGCTAGCAAATATGTTCTTTTCTGAAAGCATGCCTACTGTACTGTATCAAACACAAATTTTTAAAAAATGGCTATTGCAAAATTGTATTTTTAACTAATTGAAGTTTCTGTGTGAATAGAGAGAGCTCAGCTGAGTCTTAAAATACGTCTAGGATTCTGAACCGTAATAAGTGCTATCTTGATTATACTTCTGGGGATTTTGTGTCTGGTCTAGAATGCTAACTCTGAGAAATGTCTGGTTTATTTTAGCATGCAAAAGCTAGATGACTTAATTTAACTGTAATTTATCAACTCAGCACAAGCTTGAGAAGTCTTGGTTTTCCTTCCATCTCCTATGTTGCCTCCAGTTATGAATGTACAAAAGGAAATAGCATCAGATGACCTATGCATGTCCTTTGAATCCTAGCAGCTCATACTGCAGTTGTCAGACAGTATGAGGCAAGCACCAAACCACTTTCCAAATTAAAGGTTACAAACAGGTAAATAGAATCAGTTTTATTAGGCAGAGAAACATGCCATGCAAACGCATTTTGAATTACAGATTTTCATACCTGAGAGACTTCAGAGGTAAGCCCAGTTGGCTATATTGTCTATTAGCCTTGGTGGCCCATAGTATAGTTTTGTAAACACAAAGTAGGGTGCGCATGATCTCTGAAAAGAGGTCCTTTTTATTTACCAAGTTTCTAAACACTAGATCTCAGAGAACCCTGGGACAAAAGGAGTCAGTCTATGTTTAAGGAGAGATAGATACCATTTGGAAGTCATTTGCTCACTGAAGAGATAGAAGGGAGAAAACATCTGTTGACTTTGGGAGGCTTGCCAAGCAAAACAGGAGTTGCGGTTGATAGGACATGCTAACAAATCCAAGGAAAGTATTATTTGTGTATAGAAGCATAGAAGACACATACTACACATAGTTTTCAAAGGATAGCCTTCAAAGTAGCACAGCTGGATATTTCCTGTGATCCAAATTTTACCTGTAGGCTGGTTATCTACCTCTGCTTTGCTTGAAGAAAGAAAATGGAGGCTAAACCATTTTTTTTAAATATTTTATACATGCACAGAAGACAGCTCACTTTGTCAGCTGTTCTTGAGCCTTCCAGATAATTTAGAAGATATATTTGTACTGAAACTAGGAGACAAAAACCTGAGAGACATAAAAAAAAATATACCTGTATTTTACAAATTAAAATACGGATTTATTACAATCTGTGATCAAGATTGAAGCCTCTCATAACCTGTTAGTTTTCTTTTCCTTAACTTTGAGAGTAAACATCCTGGCATATGTTAATTTAGAAATTTTATTCTAGGATGCTCCTGTGCCTTCTCTGTCATAAGTGACACTTCAACGCTGTCATGCAGGTCTTGGTAGCTATATTCCATGTATGCACAATTGTTAATTCACTTTGTCCTGTCTGAAATTGCTGTGATAGACTCCAGTTTAGGCCCTGCTTTTATCTGCCATGTTCATTTTCACAAAACGAATTAACTTGTGGAGCAAGATGCCTTTGACAAGAAAAAGCACATGGTAGGATTATCTGTAGCTGGTGAATTGTTATGAGGCAGTTGTGCTTAGAGATTTTTTAATTATTTTTTTTTTTGTAATTGCACGTGAATAAAGTGTCCTGAAATATCAGAAGCTTTTAATCTCCATCATTGTAACAACATAAGTGATCAAGTAACCATCCATAGATAGGACTTTGTGAGAGCCTTGCAGGGTTCACTTCCGTATTACTAGGCTTCCCAGAAAGTGAGAAGGGAATCACTCTGAAACTCAAATGAATCTCCTGTGTCAGTCTGTGAACTGTTCTGAATATATCCTGATGTAAATGAGATGTGGCATGGCATAAGCAGCTCTTTCACTATTAAACAAAGCAGCCAGAACATGGAATGGTATCTATAGCCCCAAGACGTGTGCAGGGGTACTAACACCTCCGTGTTTCATGAACAGGCCTTTCTCTTGTCATCATAAAGTCAGATTTTGCACTACAATTGTGGGTTGTTGTCCTTGAATCCATAACATTTTGATTGCAGCATTCATAATTTTGAGCAAGAGTATTAATTCTTGCCAGATATAAGCTTGTGTTTTTGTTCCTTTGACTGACGATTCAGTTTAGTCGAAAAGAATTAAAGGATGTTAAAAGCCTTTCCTGGACTAAATTTTTCACCAGCAGTCAATACAGAAAGGAATATTTCCAGGAACTCATGACATTGCTATCACAGAGATCTCAGAGGCAACTAATTTTCCTTATGAATCAGGAAAAGGCAGAAGCAGTGGGAACTGAAAGAAAGGAGGATAAAGTCAAGGAACAGACTCATTATCTACTGGGTGGTGAAATTGGGCAGGTTTTTTCTGAAATAAGGTGAAATGAAGATAATTTGTGTTTGCAGTGTCTATACATACACTCCTACTCATCCACTGTTGTGTGCATGAATTGAAGTCTGAAGAATAAGAAAAAGTACTTCAAATCTCCTCAGGATATCTTAATAATTGCCAGAAATGTGATAAGTTCCTTTGTCTTTCAGGAAATTACTCAGGACTGGGACTAGTTTCAATATTTGGATAAATCTTTTGGTCAAAGAAGGCTAGGTAACCTATTCCTTCACCCAGTTGTTCCACTTTCTTATGGGCAATTACCAGAGAATATCTCAATGTGGCTACTATTACTGTTAGCTGATTAGAATGGAGTTAATTTAAGATAAAGACAGTGCCTGATGTCAAAAAAAGTAAAAGAAAAAGGAATGTTGGTGAGGTGTTGTGGAACAATTTAGAACTTGTTTGTCAAATCCTTTTTTATTTTTTGTTTCTTTCTTCATAGAATATTACTCAGAGTACTCTAAGGATTTCTCTCTTAAAAAAAAATCCTCAGGTTGCAATATATTGAGCTGGGAAAAAACAATCAGCATGAAATATAAGTATTAAAATGAATTAAGCAAACTGGATGGAACCCCCAGTGCTCGGTAATACAGTAATGGAACCTTAGAACTAGGAAATGGGCTACTGGCATATCTCTTTAATAGTATCTGTCCAGTCATCTCACCAGTAGAAAACTCTCTTGCTTTATTTCATCACTCCACCTGTGGTCCCAGATGGTATCAGGAAATGCAGAAACATAGAAAAATGAAAGCAGCAGAGTTTTAAATATACCAATGTGTCTGTTTAAAGATTTATGACAGAGACCGACAGGGTCTCCAAAAGGCAGAATCAGTCTCTCATAACTTTCCATGCAATCACAAAAAAAAAAAAGGATAATGAACAAAAGGAAATTAAATATAATTTCCCATGAGCTTTAATATTGTTAAGATTTATTGCAAATCAGCATGAGCTGAGAAATATGTCTTTAGTTCTTTGATGTTACTCCTTAATTTCTGTATCTTTTGGAGCTCTCTAATATTGGTAATGCTAGTTTGTATAAGAAAAAAACTTCCTAACTAACTGGAAAGAATTTTGATTAATTTTAAGTCTTTTAAGTCTTCTTACTTTCACTTCAGAGGTCTTCTGAAGGTCCCTATTTCTTTATATAGAAGATATAAATATGCTTTTAATGGACCCACTGCTATTTAAACTCTTGTGATGATTGTGGCCAAATGAAAAGCTTAGGGAAAGTCTACATTTTACAAAATCTCAGAGATTCTGAGTGTTTTAATTTCAGTATTACTCTTCTGTCCTGGTAAGGAGGTATGTTGATCTCCATACCAGGGTCCATGGAGGACCTAATTATGTCACCAGCTCTCCTTAATGAGACTGCTAAAAAGAGGCGTTATGAAAGAAGACAGTCCACAGAAATACATGGACAAGCTACAAAATGCTTCAGAGAGGCTTTTACATGTGAGATCAAAGGGACAAGGTGGGAATTCAGGTCAGCAAACATTATGGGGATGAAGATGGATCTAATTTTCCGTGTTTCTGAAGAAAAGAAGTGATCATCCTGAAGACAAGGAGCCAAGAACAAATGAATCCCATGTTGGACAGAGACCTAAGGCTGATCCTATTATCCTCTGGATTTCAAGGAATGACTATGAACTCTTCACTATCCCTGAGAAAGGTGGGAACTTGAATTACCCTGAGTCCTTTGTGTGGCCTCTCCTTTCTACTTTGTATCAATTAGAAGGAATTTTCTGAGAAAATAACCCATCACTTAATTTTTATGTCTCTCTAAATATTTACGATTTTATATAAATACTAAGTTTTACTGTTGCTGTTTTTATTTCTTCAATATGAAAATCTTACCAAATGGTTTGAATGCAAAACTTGTCATTAAACATAGCAGCATAAATAGCTATGGATAAGAAACCTTTGTGGGGTTTCGGGTTTGCAGATCCTCTAGAACTTTTTCTGCATTTCATAATCCTTTAAACTGGTGAAATATGCCAAGTCTTTCTCCCCCTAATTGAATACTCTTGCTCAGCCAGTGTATTTGTAACTGGGTGGAATTATGTGTTATTTAAATAATGACTCCTGTCTGAAAGTAATTTCTCCCCTGTTTGTGGAAGAACTGTGCACACAAAAACAAAACCTGTGGCAGCTTAGGATTTCTGTTTGAAATCCTGAATGGAATAAAATGAGTGGAAATAAAGCCTCAAAATATTGTGTGTTGTAACTCCTTGTTCTGTTCTAAACATAGAAATCTGAACTATGAAGAGGTCCAAGTTCTGGTACAAACAATTTTCTCCTTCATTTTAATAATTCATGTACCCAGATGTGGTGCCAACAAACTTTGATCCTTACAGTAGTTTTTATAAATCTCCAAGTTGCATCTGGGTTGATACTAGTCAGATAATTTCAGAACCCATTAAAATAAGTTGTTGTTTGCTAGATCTACATAGATCTGTTATAAGAGTATCAAAATTGGAGCGCATTGTTTGTTGTCTCTTGTGAAGGATACTTGGGAGTATTAGAAACCTAGAAGATAAACCTTATGGTTGCCTTCATATCAACAGTGCAATAGAAAAGCACCAATATTCTTTTGATAATGAGAACAGAAGGTGCCAAATAGCATGCAGTCTTTAGCTCCAACATGTTTTATTTAAATATTTGCAGTAAACTATTTATTCATTCTAGATTTTGTATTACACACATATATAAATTATATATAAATATGTTCACACATATATCAGAATGCTAGAAAAAGTCATGTTTATATAGACTTCTGTAATTTTCCCTGGAACACTTTTTTTCTTTATGTTTCTCCAAGTTTAGAACTATCTCTGAAGTATTATCAAAGTAGAAAAGGAAATGGCTGAAATTCCACTAAAGCAAGGTAAATATTGTTTTTAAACATTGGATTAGAGTAAATCTAATCCAGCCTGCACAGTTAGGGATTCAGTACTCTGCACAGCGCTACCTCAATTCCCAGAAAGAATGATTGTAAGCAGAAATATAATATTCTGCCAGGAAATCACTAGTTCCGAGTTATTAGATTCCAGCCCTAGTTGAGACTGCGGCAAGGAGACGGCACAGGAAGCATTCAGAGTTCTTTGTAAGTGTGGCTCGACATTTTTTAAACAGTCTACTTCCAGAGGTAATGGAAATGATGGACTGTAGCAACTGAACTGCAGGTGTAGAGAGACCCTCCTGTAAACTGTGATTATTTCTACTTTTCCTGTTGGAAGGATAAGTTCAGTGTAAGCACAAGTATTTCATGCTGTTCTCTAGTACTCAGAATTAAAGCATTTGTACCTTTTGCAGTCTGAAATAACTTTATCTACCTTTGCATGAATCTCTGTATGTGGGATTCTGTGTGTGCAGAATGTCTGTTCTCTTTGTGCAAAACTGACAAAATTTCTGTCTTCACTAAACAACTTCAGTCTCAATCAGAAACTTGGACCAAAAACCCTCTAAGGTTACTTAAGTTGGTATTTGATGCCATACTTTTCTGTGCTAAGGAGCTTTACAGTACCTATTAAGATGATCCTATTGTCTACATGTGTGAAATAGGTAACTCAAACCAAATAGTCTGCAGTGCACTGATTATGAAAATTATTATTTTTTGTTTTGTTTTTAATCAGGAGAATACTGATATTTTACCTTCTTTTTCCTTTAATTTTAAGGAAAGTCTTTTGGAAAAAAACATCTGTTTAGCGAGGGTCAAAAAAACATTCTGTAATGTTGGTCTTTTGTCACGAGTTTCATGTTCCTTTTACCTTCTCTCAGTTGTGTTTCCCAGCTAGACAATATCTGCTCTTTTATTTTTCACCACAAAACCTTATTGATTCTTCCTGGGACAATTCTACTAGTTACATTTAACTCTTCCACTTAACAGACCAAATTCTTAACTGCTCAGCCTTAACTATAATATTAAATACCACTGAAAGTCTGTTTACATGGATTGTAAAAAATAATAAATCTATGTCCAGTTAGAAGTGGGCAGCTATTGTTTGTAATAAATCCCCATAACACATTTCCTACCATAGTAAACATTTGTATTCCTAGTTTTAGCAGAGGTAAAGGACTGCATCTACTACGGAGAAATAATTAAGTTCCTTTCTTTGCTCTAACTATATAGGAACAATTCCCCCCCCCCCCTTTTTTTTTTTCCCTTGTCTATAACAATCTAGTTATTGATGCAAGCAGCAAGCACACTCTGATTAAGTAACTTCAGGTAATGCAAACAGGGAACAAGCAGGGTCCTCTTAGTATTCACTCTTTCATCTTGAATAACTATCCCTGAAATTGCTCTAATGATCATTACTTTTACACCAATCAGAAGGATCTTAAACAGTATTTAGTTGGCAAGTGTCCTGCCCTTCCTGCCTTTCAGACTTGTCAGGAAATTTGCTATCTTTGACGGCAAACTTCAGGCAAGTCTGTGCCACTGTTCAGAAGGTCTGATTAATCTCTTAAAATGTGTCATTGAGAGCTTTTCACTAAATTTGCAGTTCAGTCCTTCTGGTACACTAAAATGTAAGTCTTGGGGTGCAAATAATAAGTGTGTGAATACACACAGTAAATCCATGAAGATATATTCAGAACCCCAAGTAAACCAGAAGGGCAGATTTCCATGATTTCTTTTTCTCCTCAGTGTTTACTTCATCGAGTCCAATCGCATCTCAGGTTACAGTAACCATCAATGGGGAAAATAATGAAATAACCACACAGATATAGTAGAAATAGAATAGCTTTCTGACTGATGTCCATGCTATAATTTTTCACTGGAATACTTATCAGAAATTGTAAATCTAGCAAAGATACAGTATTTTGCAGAGATGTCAATTCCCGTGAATATTAATTTCAAAAAACACTGGAAAAAAGCATAGCTATAACTGTTGTGTTGATCTATGGAGGTTTTAGTAAAAAGAACAGCTGAATAAACACTGTTTCTAAAGTTAATAATATGCTATTAGAGGTATGAGGTACATCTCCAACGTAATCTTCATGAAATAATCATGTTTTTTTCCTCAGTAACAAAACTCATGCTAAAATATTTGGGCTTGCCAGTCAAAGTAACAGAAAATAAAATGTCTATTTCGTTTTTCTTGGATCTTGTGGAAGGATATTACTTTTTAAATTGCAGCTCTGCTACCTCATCTGTCAGGTTAATTTCACCAATGTTTTCCATTTCCTTCTGTTGAAAACCATTAAAATTATGATATTTAATATGAAGCTTCATCTCAGTACACTGTTTATTTGAGACAATTGATGCGAATGAAAGAATTTTGGTCTCTTTTTCAAAGGCTCCAGTATTTCTGCTGTCCAGATATAGCCTTCCTAAAGTGACCTGCTAGTTAATTTTGGTGAACATCATAAATCCTTCTAAAAGTTTGCTTGAAGACTTGTTCATAAGCCTGAAGTAAATACTCTAGGCTAATCCTGTCTGCATATTCTCATTCCACACTCATTTAGTGTAGGATGCTGCCTGCCCACTATCTCTGCCTCACTGAAAAGTAGACAGTGTTACAAATAGAGAATTTATTTTCCATAATTGTTCTGCTTGACTGATCTTTTTGTCAAGATTAAGACATCAACAAACTGCCTGAATTTGAAAACTGATGGCTGCCCTGGATGTTTTGCTGAACCAATAACAGTGAAAAACTCTGCCTTACCAACAGCCAAGGGGTTGTGGTTATTACTAGCCTGGATTGGGTTTGATCTGGTAAATACAAGATGGCATACCTTGTGCCCCATCAGGCAGCCTGGCCGGTTTGGAAGGAGTGGAAGATCTCGACCATGTGAATGCTTGACTACTTTTAGTGCTTGAATTTCTTTCTTTGTGGCTGATTTACTTAACGAGCTCAGAGACTGGAGGCTGAAGCCTGTCACTGGCCGGGTGCAAAGCCAGCCTGACCACTGGGTCTCCTCACAGAGTCCCTGTGGCTGGGGAAGGAGCAATCTTCCATATCTTTCACTGGCCAATTTTCCCCCTGTACTGCCAGGGCCAGTACATCTGGGTGGTTTGGAATACAGCCCTGACGGTACTCATCAGGTATTAAAGTGAGGCAGCACCTGTTGGTCCACTGATGAGCTTTATAACACTGCAGTGGCATTCTCATTTCTCATTTGCAGCAGCTTTACCCTTTACTTGAGGGGAAAAGTGTGTATTCGTACCTTTTAACCTGCTGTTAACTTCCATTAGTTTTTCTGTAAAAACTTCCAAAGTCCCTAGCAGCTGCCAGCCTTTGGCTTGCCTGTGTTCATAGAATCCTAGAATGGTTTGGGTTGGAAGGGGCCTTAAAGATCATCTAGTTCCAACCCCCCTGCCACATGCAGGGATGCCTTCCGCTAGATCAGGTTGCCCAAAGCCCTGTTCAACTCGGCCTTGAACACCGCAAGGAATAGGGCAGCCGTAGCTTCTCTGGGCAACCTGTGCCAGTGCCTCACCACCTACATTTGGGACGATGTTTTTCCTAATGTTTAATCCCAATCTCCCCCTGTCATTCCAAACCCATTTCCGTTTCTCTTGTCACTACACACCACACAAGACGCCGCCGCCCGCTCAGCCCCGTCGACTCCCGTGCGCGGCTGTCACAGCGGAACAGCAGAGGGCGCTAGCGCCCCGCAGCTGCGCGCGAACAGCAGGCGCCGGTCGGGCCAGCCGGGGGGGAAACAGGGATCCGAGGTGCCCGGAGAGCGGCCGCCTCGGACGGTGGGGAGGGGGTTGCGTTCCGTTTGCACAACGGCCTATATCGGCCTTCAGCTGCTATGCCCGTGCCAATCCGTCAGCGGCGGTTCGCAGTGTTGATAATTGTCGTGGTTTAGGCCGTAAATCAGC
>JAOEHX010029909.1:0-14242 GCA_025448015.1 Bolborhynchus lineola
ACAGCTTCTCTGGGCACCCTGGGACAGCGCCTCAGCACCCTCCCAGGGAACAGCTTCTGCCCAAGAGCTCATCTCAGGCTCCCCTCTGGCAGTTAAAGCCATTCCCCTTGCCCTGTCCCTCCATCCCATGTCCAAAGCCCCTCTCCAGGATTCTTGTTTCTTGTCCTCAAAAACAAACAGTTGTATATCATATAGAGAAAAAGTCCTTTCCCTCCACCTTTTCCCCCAGGTCTGGTGCTTGCTCAAAGCACTCTGGAAGGAAGACAAGGGTTGATGGCTCAGTTGCAACACCTCGGATAGATATACTGTGTTTCAGTGTATACTGTAGGGAACAATCTTGCCCTGGCAGGTGGGTGGAAGAGGTAATCTAATTGGTGGCTTCCATCTCTGTAATTATCCTTTGCATTATGCGGACTTGTGTGGTTTTCAGGCAGAGAAGGGAATTGATTTACCTGGTAATGGAATCGCGCGAGAATCCACCCTGAAAAGGTTCACTTGTTTGCTCAAAAGCCTTTCAGAGCTCTTTGCTGAAAGGATTTCAAAGTCTTCTTTGAAGCAAGCCTGAAATGTTTTCTGAGATACCTTTCCCTTTCTTAGTCAGTTGAAATTAGAGATGGTTTGGAAACACGCGCTCCTCCAAGCGCTTGGGGTGCATCCAGATCCCAAAGTCAGGAAGCTGGACCCAAACCTGAGGTTTGAAGCCTCTTTGAAGTGCTCAAAATCTGATTAAGGAGCTGAGTTTTGCAACCAGTGTTCAAGGCTCCTGCAAACAGCTTTGTTGCAACCACAGCCCTCATTGACTCCAACCAAACTCCATGTGCGTGTGTGCCACCAGCACTGTTTCATGACCAAAGAAAGAATGGTCTGGATTAAAACCTGAAGGAGCTGACCTGCAGAGCAGCAAGTGTACAGATTTCCATACAACAAATTAGCCACTGGGAAAACACGTAGATGTTCCCAGTTCAGAGCTTTCTTGGATAAAAGAGCTCATCTTTTAACAAGGTAATTCAGTGTCTTCTACCTGCCTTTGAGTAAATGGTAAATAATAATTTATTGCCCTAAATAATAGCAGATTATAAACTTCAGATCTGTTGTGTGAGAAAAGAAGCCAAAGTATTAACCTTCTTTATCAGTTGGATGCAATGTATCACGTCTCAAAGTCTGTCTAAGGTCCCTTAAGGGTTCCAAGGCAAGGAAAATTCTGCCATGCATGCAAAAGCCTTTCAGAGATAACCGAGCTGCTTATTACTGATCTTTCCCAGAGCAGTCTTGGAGCCAAGTGAATGCCATTTCCTCCCTGCTGAAGATGGGAAGGAGCTCTCTTACATTGCAGAAATGGGGCTGCAACACTGTGCTGCAGCTCATCTGGCTTGGTTAGGCAGCACTCCTTAGGTGATTCATTCTGGCAATGGATGTGGCTGTTCTTTGGTGGTTGCTCCTTGCATATGTATTCATAGAATCATAGAATCATAGAATAGTTAGGGTTGGAAAGGACCTTAAGCTCATCCAGTTCCAACTCCCCTGCCACGGGCAGGGACACCTCCCACTAAACCATATCACTCAAGGCTATGTCCAGCCTGGCCTTGAACACTGCCAGGGATGGAGCATTCCCAACTTCCCTGGGCAACATTTCTGCAGAGTTATTAGTCTTAAGTGCCTCTCAAGCTGTCTTAGGCTGCTACATTTTCTTGTATAGGAACACACATGAGCATGCAACTGGTGCTTGATGGTGACTGCGAAGACTTAGTGGATGTTTGTTACTTCTTTGGCATCTTGGTGGTCCCAACAGTGGCGCTGGTCAAACGCTGCAGAGAACAGTGGTTTTCAGTGTTCAACGGCAGCCCTTGCCACCACTTGTTCACTGCCACCTCAAAGATACGCTTTGCATTGCAGGGGTAATGGAATTTCTTAGCAGAAGCACTCATATTTAGGTGACAGAGTGGTAGTTTTGGGTAGACAACAGCGTTTGGTGTTTGGTTTTTGTTACAGTCTCTTTCAGTTTCTGTCCCTCAGTATGTGCACAAGAAGTGATACAATGAACTTTGCCTTTGAGTAGCTCATAAGGTGTGCGATGATTTAGTAATTTTGGGAGCTGTTTCCATGTGTGCCACCTATTTTTCGTGGGATCCAACAAATGGTGAATAATAAATAGCAAATAACTCTTCTGTGAGTGTCCTAGGAATTGAAACTGGAGGGAAGTCAGATATAGGCAGCTTTCTGTTCCTCCCACCTGCAGTACTATTTCTGCTTTTCAATGGCAATGCGCTCATAGCCAGTGCCCATTTCAGCATTTGGGCCAGCTGTGGTTTTTGGGGGCTTTTTCTAGTTAATCCCTAGGGAAGTCTGAATCCTTCCCACTTGGAGAGGCCTGGATTTGACCATAAAGTTTCCTGAACAGATTTGTGAATGATAAATTTAGCAGTGGAAAGAGTAATTTCACACAGTAAAATTACAGTGGGCAGTGAATTAGGGAATAAAATATTGCGGCCAGCTCTTCTAAACGTATTTAATCCCTCTGCATCAAACCAGTGTTAGAGTTAAGGAATATCATGGTTAGGAATGACTTTCCCCAAAGCCTGATCTTATTTAGGAGCAAGACTGAACTGAGATTGTCTTGTTATTGAAGCTATTTGTGTACACTGGCTTTAAAGTTCCCCTAAACAACCTGGTTTAGGATTTTACTATCCTGAGAGTTATGCTTTCCTTAATCTGAGTTCAAACTAATCATAATCTGAAACCAAACTCATTTCTTGTCTTCTTTCCTCAGCATATAAAGAACATTTATTCCCTCTCCTTTCTGCAATAGATGGAAGATGCATCTTACAGACTTCTCTGAATCAGTTCCTTTGTCTTTTTCCTCTTTCTCAATTGCTCCTCTGGTTCTCCTGGGAACACTCCCACATTTATCTGTATCTTTCCCAAACTGTGCTGCTTACTTTGCATTTGAATCCACGCTCACAAATGCTCTCAGCTCCTTTTGCCCCGGCCTTATCCACAAGTTTTTAAGCTCACTCTCTACTCCTCATTAATGAAAATACAGGCTGGTTCCGGGATCTCCCTCGACATCTCCTTACTGACATGCACTATTGATATCTCTCTTTGGTACAGTTGTTCAGCATCAGTCTCTAGTCATTCCTTGTGGATGAGAAAGCAATTTAAAAGTAGTTAAGATTCTGCCCTTAAAATCTCCTGTGAAGCTGCACTTTGATGTATTTTTAGCAATGTCCATTGTGCTACATGTCTCCAGGGGAATTTGAGTTACTTTTCTCTTTCTTTCCTCTATGTACTGCTGTAAGACTTGGCATTACCAGAGCAAGGGGCACCAAAGGATTGAGTAGGAATTTGATTTAAAAGAGAGAAACTTCTTCTTTACACAGCAGTACTGTCCTTTGGGACTTGTGGCTGCTGGAGTTCATGGAGGCAGATGGTTTCCCTGAGGTCAGAATGGGATGAAACAAGCCCATGGCTAAGATGTCCACAAGGGGATACTGAGGTGTCTAGGCAGCAATATACCTTCTATCATCCTTAATGTAACAGCCCAGCTGCTGGTGATGTATGAGTAAAAGGACTACAGAAAGTGGCTGGATTTGTGTTTTCCTCCCTGAAAAAACATCTCTCACAGCCATTGGGAGCTGTGTTGGGCCAGGCAGGCAGTTGTTGTGACCCAGAATGAGTTTTATATATACATAGGCATATATATATACATATAATCAGCTTCCACTTAACAATAAGACTGGTGGGATGAGGTCCGAGTGGATATCTGGCCCATTACTTTGGGTGAAACATTACAGACTTGGTCTCAGTGTGGCTCTCAGATGCCAGATGAGCAACCAAAAAATCTATTCTTATATCTGCTGGTGGGACAGAAATGAACTGACATCCACAGCAAAACTAAGTGTGGCTGCCCCATCCCTGGCAGTATTTCTGGCCAAGTTGGATGGGGCTTGGAGCAAGTTGCTCTACTGGAAGGTGTCCCTGCCCATGGAAGGAGGTTGAAACTGGATGAGCTTTAAGGTCCCTTCCAACTCAAACTATTATGTGATTCTATGATCTCCCCATAGCTTTTAAAATGAAAATCCCCCAGGAGGTGACTATGAGGTGGATTGGCTTCTCCATCTGGAGGAAGACTCTTAGAAGTACTGTGATGTCCTTCACCACCTCTGCTGAGGAGCCACCCTCAGCATGATGATGCTCTATGATGTTTCTCCAAACGAGGGCTGGAAGGGGTTGATTTTGGACAGGCGTATTGAGTAGGATTTGTCCAGTCAGCAGGGCTGACCTCCTCCCTTCTTTCCTAAAGAAGGAAAACTCACTGTGACAACGTGAAGGGCTGTTCCTGAGCCAGGACCTTGGCTGGGATTATGCCTGAAGCATCATTTTTCACCGGTCTTCCAAGTGCTTCTAGAGGTTACGGTGTTGTGTTAAGATGCAATCGCCTGCCTTCGTGTTTTCTCTCTGAGGCTCAGGAGAAGGGCATTTCTCTGAGTTGCTGGAATCGTGCTGGACCAAGCCCAAAACAAATGAGATTGAACTTAACCCATCAGCGGGGAGCTTGGTGAGATCGCAGCCGCGGGCTCTGAAAGCAGATGCTCGAGGGCAGCTTCTGTGGGTAAACTCTGGTCTTTGGGCTCCTTTGTCTTCTCCCATTTGCTTTTTTTGTATGTACAGATACAGCTGAGAAAGTAACTCTGTTTCAGCTTGTTTAAAGAAAAAATAAAGGTAATTCATCCAGGCCTGTGCTTTAAAACAGAAAACACAATCTCTGGTTAGTGGCCTTGTAGGGAAAGTCTTCTAGAAGCCCATTTAGCTTCAGGATGGGGTCAAAAGCTTTGTTTTGGCTATTCAACCCATCCCTCCAGAATGTCCCAGTTCTTTTCTCCAGAACTGAAGGAAGACTGTGGATTTTTAAATAAGATTTGGGTTTTTTTTTACTTTTCATTTCAGGCTGGGTAGAATGGGGACATCTATGGAAAGGAATATCTCATAGTAGATCCACTCGTTTTCTACAAACTACAGGAGTAGGTGCAAGGAAAGGCAGATTCCCAGGTCCCAAAAGAGCAGGTAGAAGAGTTTTGCTCTTTGAATAGGGTAAGTTTGACTGTTGAGTGCTTTGTACATTTGAGGAATGAATGTCCTCAGTGGTGAACTGGAGTCAGAATGGACCCGTATCCCTTTCCTTGGCCATTTTAATGAGCCGTAAGCAGGAGGTGGCATGGATGCACTGCACATCCATCACCAGACCTCTGCAGACTCCCCATCCTCCTTAGGTGAGCAGCTGGGCAACCACCTTTCCATCCACCGGTAAAGCTGAGTAAGGTTCTCAAACACCCTCCCCTCTCCTAATGTCAACATGCCTATATTTGAACCTTTGCTCTGAATATTTAATGCATTTACTAATACATTTATGAGGAGTCATTTGGAGGTTTCCTGGCGGAGGGGCCCTGGCTCGCAGGGGCAGAAACAACGCCTTTGGTTCAGCATTAGGCAAACACTCACAGTGTGGCTGCAGACCTCGGCTTCGGTAAAGGCTTTCAAAGGTTTGTAAATATTTACACAACTCTTAAAAGAGGGGGAGCAAAAAGGAGAGGGCCTTTAAACACTGAACCTGGAGAGGAATGTGAGTGAGGAATAACAAACAGGAGGCCCGCCGGAGGCAGAAGAAAAGAAAGGAAGAACAAGAACAAAATCTCAACACCTCATTAATCCCGTAACTTCTCCTAAAGCATTACCTCATGAGGAATTCCTATAAATCTCATGGACTTGTTTTCATCTATTAGTGGGGTGCTCAGCTCATGCTCCTCTCTCCTTTCTTTACCCCAGAAGCAGCCTTAGAATGTTTCTGGCCAAATAGCCATGCAGAACAAGATTTCTCCATCCTTAGAAGTGTTCAAGGCCAGGTTGAATGGGGCTTGGAGCAATCTGCTCTAGTGGAAGGTGTCCCTGCCCGTAGCAGGGGATTGGAACTGGGTGAGCTCTAAGGTCCTTTCCAGCCCAAACCATTCTATGACTCTATGTCAGCAATTCTTCCACTCTCCATCCCACCTTTCTCACAGTAGTTTCAAGATTCCATTAATTTCACAGCCTCACGTGTTGGATGCATAGTGAGACCTGTTACCCTACAGTGCTATCGTCCAGCCAAACACCTGACCAAACAAGAACACTTCCACCATGGGCTGTTTTTACAGTCCATAGAGAAACAGCATCTCTAGGACATGCTTCATTATATCCAAAATGGGTTGAAAGGATTAACAGGGGTTTTCATGTCAAGTGTGATTCAAACGACCCAGCTGAATAAAGCTGGGTCAAAATATGCCAAGCTGGGTCCAAATGACATATTTTAGGAGAAAGAGACAGCTGTTTTGTGAGAGTGACTGTGGATCCATGATCAATGGATCAGTTCTGGGAATGGCTGTGGATCCATGACCAATGCATCAGTGAAAGAGAATCCCCAATCCACAAATTACATCAGAAACCCTCAACCCAGCCACTTGCAACAGAACCCAACACAAGGGCCGACTTCTCCCAGCAAGCCTGGCTGGAATTAAAAGCAACACAAGCAGTGGAAGTCCCTGTGATATTTGGCCACTTGTCATCCTACACTGTGCTCCTGCTGTGCCGCCTGCTCCTGGCTCAGCACTCGGGGTGTTATAGTGGCAGCTCCCCGGCTGCTCTACCGTGCTGGGAGATGCTGTGTGGGGGAGAAAGTACAGAGTCCAGCCCTGCCAGTATCGGTTGTGATTTCCCTGATAGTGTCAGGGCTGGATAGTGGCTGTAACAGCCCTTTTGGGAGCTTTCCCAGCCCTGAATCATTGGCATGGAGCCTGTGCAAATACTCGGTGGCTGTAGGGTTTCTTCTCCATCCTTTGCAGGTTAGGTAGTGCTGGACAAACACCGGTGTTTGGGTTTTAAGGTATCATCTCCTTCTAGCTTCTTTCAAACACCTTTGGATCCTGCCTGAGGATACAGATTGCAGGGACTGTGGGGTTTTGATTTGGTGGAGGTATCATGATAGATTTGCTTGTCTGCTTGAATATGAGCTGGGCCCTGCCTTGCCTGACAGGCAGCCTGAATGCTGCTGAGCCTGAACTGAGAGTCAGAACAGGAGTTTAATGTTAGTTCGGGTGTCAGAGCTGGTGATGTGAGTGCAGCCCTGGGGCTCTCCCTGCCTCTCTTGAAGGTGTTGAGGGCTGCTTGGCCGGGTGCTCACCCCTGCCATGTGCTAGCTGCAGCTGAGATGCAACCATGCTGGCTTCACCCAGCGCCTTGCAGAGCTGTCAGATCCCAGCACCACCATGAGGCAGTGCTTTTGAAAGCCCTGCAGGGAAAGGAGTGTGAGCAGCAGGTTGAAGGAGGTGATTCTGCCCCTCGACTCTGCTCTCATGAGACCCCACTTGCAGCACTGTGTGCAGTTCTGGTGTCCTTAGCATAAGAAGGACATGGAGCTGTTGGAACAAGTCCAGAGGAGGCCACGAGGATGATCAGGGACTGGAGCACCTCCTGTATTGAGATAGGATGAGAAAGTTGGGGCTGTTCAGTCTGGAGAAGAGAAGGCTGCGTGGAGACCTCAGAGCAGCATTTCAGTGTCTGAAGGGGGCTATAGGGATGCTGGGGAGGGACTCTTCATTAGGGACCGGAGTGATAGGACAAAGGGTGATGGGTTCAAGCTCAAACAGAAGTGATTTAGGTTCGATATAAAGAAGAAATTCTTTACTGTGAGGGTGGTGAGGCACTGGAAGTTGTGAATGCTCCATCCCTGGCAGTGTTCAAGGCCAGGTTGGACACAGGGGCTTGGAGCGAGCTGCTCTAGTGGAAGGGGCCCCTGCCTGTGGCAGAAGGCTGGGGCTGGAGGAGCTTTAAGGTCACTTCAACACAAACCATTCTATGATTTGCACTTGCTTACTGAGTATTCTTCTTGCAGGCAATGCAACAAGACCTCCAATGGGAGTGACAGCTGTGACTTGATGTGCTGCGGCAGAGGCTACAACCCCTACATGGACAAAGTGGTGGAGCGATGCCATTGCAAGTACCACTGGTGCTGCTATGTGACCTGTAAAAAGTGTGAGAGGACTGTCGAGAGATACGTGTGCAAGTGAGATCCCCCCTGTCTCCACCCAGGAGCTGAGATGCCAGTGGCAGCCCAGCACTATACAGAGAAGAGAAATCATTTCCCCGACTAGGTGTCGTTTATCTTGTAAAGACACAGACTTGAAGGAAGATGGTAGGAAGAAAACAAAAAGCATTCACACCAGTAAAAAGAAGACCCTTAAAACCCCAAAACAAATGTTTCCCCCACCAATAAAATGCTCTCTGAGAAGACAAAAACTCATTCAGGATGTTATCTTCTTCCTGAATATTTCCTATGGTCGCCAATGATGTTCAGCCATCAAGTGCCTTAGTATTTTGAGAAACAAAAGTAGAAAGCAACTCTTGTTTGAAAACAACTAAGGCTCACACCTACCTTCCAGCACAGGTATTCAGTCTGCATTAGGACTATCCCAAAAGGGGTAACGCTACAACTTCTCAACAATAACTGCCTTTGTTGCCAAAGACTTTTAGCAGGGAAGCATCCACCCCGGCTGATAAAGGTGGAAAGATTTCAGGTCAATCTCCTGAAATGAACAATTCATTTTAACCTTTCTTTTACGCAGGTCTGAGACTTTGAATTCACTGCTGCGGGAAAAGCTATCCTTAGTTTATCCAGGCTGGATGGAGTCTTGAATTCAGCCATGCAAAAAATCCCCTGGGATCACGGAGGCAGAATAGGACTTTGTTGGGGGGACATTAGGATAAAACATCAAAGTGAAGGTAAAATCCAGTGGGAAAGTGGAAAAAAACCCAGCTCCTGCTCTCTTTCTCTCCTGCCTCTTGGGCATGATGCCCTTAGTCACTGATGCTCTGCCACACTGGGCTATCAAATCCTTAGGGAAATATGCCACCACCTTATTTTTTCCTATACAAACTGTTGCCCCAGCCCCAAGAAACTGCAGAGAGCAGAGCAAGTCTGGTCCTGGCTGCAGGGAGCAGGGCAGCAGCTATTCCCAGCAGGAAGGAATGGGAACATGTCAGTCCTTCACATTGTCCTGCCCTGAGACAGCAGAGAACCACTATCTGTGGCTGTACATATTTTGTATGAGAACATACAGAAATATTTATATCTTCTGCCTTTGTCTACTCTACTTCCTACATAAATATATCGATATGTTATAAACAAGCATTAACAATAGTATGAAATAAATGCTGAAGTTACTGGTGCAACAGCAAAATGTTAGATTCTTGTGTTTCACTTTCCTACTTGGAAAGCAACCCTGATTTTCCTCCCAAGGATGGGAGAAGAGCATGGCTCAAGGCACTCGCTGGCGCGGGATAGATAAGTTCCTTTATTCCCTATCTCCCCAGCCTCTTCATTTGGAGCAGAATTAGCCAAGATACAGTCAAGACAAGGAAATGCAGCTCTTGGAAAAAGGAAGAGTCACCATTCTTGTGTTGTAGCAGCCGTCATTCTCATTGGTAAAACATCTCAGTGCCCCCAAAGGAGCTTGATAACAAACGTGACCAGTACCTCTCATGGTGGTTTGCTCCTGTGTGTGAAGAGAAGTCGCTGTGCAAGGGAGGTTTTAGCTTGGGTTAGGTTCCATTCCTTGCTCTTTTCCTCTTGCAATAGGCCTCCAGCTCTGTGTCCCTGTTAGGAAAGGGGATGTTGGAGAAGGGTGTCTGCTGTAGGAGTTGAAGGCAGTAGAGCCTTTAAGGTCCTTCAGATCATTTTGGGAACCCCATTCCCTAAGGAAGTGCTGTACACAGCCGGAAAAATCACTCCTACATAAATGAGGGGAAACAGTGGCTCTTTTCTATGGGGAAATATGTCCATAACACTGCAGTCTTCATCCAAATCCCCTTTTTTCCCCCTCACACAGCTGCTTTCTAGGAGGCAACTGCCTCTGACATCAATCTGAGCAGCCCTGAGACATGGAGGAGAAAAGCATCGCTGGCTATAGAACAACATCAGAGATATTTTGCTCTCCTCAGCTACTTTGCTTTGCTGTAATGGGTTTGGTCTCCTCGCCTACTTCCCTCCCCCAGCCACAAGCAGGCGAAAAGAGGCCTTGGGTAGTTTGTCAGTGGTTTGTGTTATTGTCACCCCATAAAAGCTGGTGGACTAAAATGTCTCTGCAGTGTGGTGTGATGAGCGGTGGGTGTCTTTAGGCTGACATGCAGACAGGCTGGTGGCACAAATCCCACTGCTCTCCAAAGCCAGGACTTGGCTTCGTTTGAGATGTAAAGAAACGGTCCACTTTCATTCTTTTAAGGAATTTTTATTTCCAGTTGCTGATGGAGCCAGCAAGGCAGAGATGTTCTGAGCGAAGAAAAATCTGAGCATTTCAATGCTATTCTGTAATGACTCCTTTTCTTGCTCCCTTGCTGACGGCCTGAGTCTTTCTGCTTGGCGAAAAAAGCAGTGAGGTGGAAGAAATGCTCTATATGCACATTGCTTTCAGCTGTGTTTCACTCCTCCTGTGTTAGAGCTGTGCTCCTCAGCTGATTTTCTCATGTCAGAAGAAACTGCGGAGCATGAGAAGATGTGTGGAAGCCTACCAGGCTTCTGAAGGGACATGACCCTTCAGCAGACCTTGAGCCACTGTGGTATCTCACTCTTTGTATCTGCCTCTGTCCATAACTCTGTTACTGAAGACAGCAGCCTCCCAGTATCTGAAGGGGACTACAAGGATGCTGGAGAGGGACTCTTCATCAGGGGCTGCAGTGATAGGACAAGGGGTGATGGGTTCAAACTGAAACAGGGGCAGTTCAGGTTGGATATAAGGAAGAAGTTCTTCACTGTGAGGGTGCTGAGGCGCTGTCCCAGGGTGCCCAGAGAAGCTGTGGCTGCCCCATCCCCGACAGTGTTCAAGTCTAGGATGGACACAGGGGCTTGGAGCAAGCTGTTCTACTGGAAGGTGTCCCTGCCCATGGCAGGGATTGGAACTGGATGACCTTGAGGTCATTTCCAACCTAAACCATTCTATGATCCTATGATTCTATGCTGAACTGAAATGCTGGGCCATTTGAAGTTTTGCAGTTTGGGGCATCCATGCTCAAAAACTGCCTTCTCCTCTAGATAACTAATCATAGGCTTCATATGAATTTTGCTTCTTTGAGCTGACACTGTATGTCCCCAGCCCTAGGCTGCTGGTCTGTGAACTAACATTGTTATACCCTTTTTCCCATAAATCCTAAGTTTCAGAGCCCTTTTCTTCTTTGGAGCAGCTGCACTCTGCATTGACAATGTGCTTTACCAAGGCAGGAGTAATGCACAGGGCAAGGTCTGCTGGTAAACTGCAGTCTCCCTTGTTGCACAGCCTTGTTTCATTCTGCAAACTAGGGTCATCTCCCTCCTGATGCTCTGGCATGTTCTATTTTGCCCATAAAATAGCTTTATGTAAGAAGGAGACAGAGGCTCTCTGTTTTCTTTTGCTTTGAATAGAAACAAGGCATAAAAAGAGAATCTATAGCAAAGAGTTGATAACATGGAACCATACTCTGGAAGGTCTAATGGTGCATCTTGTTCCTTGCAACCTGGCTCTGATACTTATTTCCTGGCATCAACAGCGAAGCACAGAGGGGCCAGAAGAGACGTGCCCTTGCTCTCAATTACAATTCTCAGTGCAACAGGACTCCAGACCATAGCTGCCAAGTTATTTTCTGTGTGGTCTGAAAGGTATTTGGGAGAACATTTGTCACAACCCAGTTTTGCAAGGAAAATATATCCCTAACAGCAGGGCAAGACCTTCATGTACCACTCTCCTTTACTCCCCCAGCCCCTCAGCAACCAGTTTTCAAGGCTTTGCTCCCAAACACTGAGGTCTTTCAGCTTCTGAATGAAATGGCTTTAATTACTGTGAATGTCTCAGGTGATGCTGCAGTTCCCTCTCTTATACCATTGCCCTATCAGATCCTAATAGCTGGTATAATTTGGCCAAGGTCCATGTCTTGCTACACAGCTCTGTTGATTTACATTAACTGGGAAAACACAGCTGATATGTTCCCATAAATACTATTATTTCCAACTATTGCAGTATTAGCCCTGAGGGAAGAAGACGAGCTATCTCAAAAAGTATTATATCGGTGGCTTTGTAGCATTTACTCACTTGAAAAAATAGCCATGATTTAATAAACCAGTTTGGACCTAATTCTATTTCCATATCTGAGGATTTAGACCTTGTGTGCATCCAGCTGGATTTATATGTTTTGATGAATTCCTCTTCCAGTCCTCACTCCCTTCCAGTTTTATATTGTTTAGGTTTCTCCCTAAGGTAGGCAAATGATATTCATCATAGAAAACTCCCATTGGATGTTTCAGTCCACAAAATGGAAAGTATCTTAATCACACTAAAGCAGCAGCCCATGAGTATTTCATAAGCAGCTACAAAAGCTCTTGCTCAGAGGAAATAAGAATAGAGTAGAATAGAATAGAGCAGATTGGAATAGAATTAATGGAATGGAATGAAAAGGAATTACGGCATCACAGACTGATTGGGGTTGGAAGGGACCTTAAAGCTCACCCAGTTCTGATCCCCTGCCATTGGCAGGGACACCATTCACCAGAGCAGCTTGCTCCAAGCCTCAATATAATTAACAGTGCCTTTGTCAGGAAAGTGATGGAAGAGTCCATGAAGGATCATTCCTTTTCCTGCTAGAAAACAGATCCCTGTAGACAACCATTAGCATCCTCCAAGTGAGCTGGGCTTGTGCTGCTTACCTGCTCAGGGAAGATGTGGGACGAGGATCTAGAGGTACTTGGGGATGTGAGGAGTGAGAGGAGAATTCAGCCCTGGGATGACTTGTCCTTAACACCCTCCCCCCATCACAAAGGATTTGCCTTCCCTGCATAAGGCAGGGTCATCAAACACCATCTCTTGGGGCTTTGCACCCAAGAGCTGCTCAGAGCAACCACAGATGCGACTTTGTCCTCAGCACATGGGAGACAGAGCAGAAAACAAGATCTGGGAGAGGGGGAGAAGGAACAGGAAACTTAAAATCCACCTGAGATTAATGACTTTAACATGTACAACGTGTTGTGTTGCGTTTTGTTTTCCCCTCGGGACCCGTTTCATCAGTCAGGCAGAGTTTGATTAAATATCTCAGCAGAGCCATGGTTTATTCATCTAGAGCAAAAGTTACCCCTGTTCAGGGGAGCAGCATTAGCTTTGTGTTCTGATTGTAAGACCAACTATAATAATAAAACCAATAACAATAGCATGCATTGTGGATGGGTTTTATTTGCTTCTTGTTCAGAAGAAGTGGACTGGGTTTAGTCTATTGTAAAGATGAAATGAGTTATTTTAAAGAGCCTTTCTGGGCCGTGTGGAAGAGGTTTTTTGCTCTTTAAAATGGAATTTTTCAAGGTATTCACCAGAACCACATGGCCTCGAGATCCCTCTTAAGAAAACAGAAAGGCAGAGAGGATATAATGCAAGTGCACAACTCCGAGAAGCTGGAATGTGAAGGAACTTGCTTTAAAGGCTGCAGAGCTTATGGGAAAGACATCGGATCCAGAATGTTGGGGCTCTTGTGCTGCCATCAGGGAAGAGCTTGAGACCCCCAAATTGGCATGGGTTGAGTTACTTTGGGTGTCTACCCACCAGTAGAGCAGAGAGACAGCTTGAGCTGGGATGGCTCATATGCTAAGGCTGAACATGTGTGTAAGTGTTTTTCTGGATAAGGGCCAAAGCACTGAAAACCACAGAGAATTGAATCCTATAAATGCCAGTTATCGATATCTCAGATCTGTCTAAGTGGTAACTGCTGACAAACATGGGCTTGTTTAAATGGAGACCCGGATTTCTTTGGGATTTTCTAATGCTGGGGCCCCAAATTCACTCAGTTTGGGATCAGGTCTGTAGCATTGCGGGGGGGTGACGGATGATGAAACTAGGCTGGACCAAAGGTAGGACTATAGAATAGAAATAGGTAAAGTTGGGTGCTTACAGCACCATGTTTGAAGCTCTAAGGATGTGTGAGAGCTCAACTTCAACATACTTGAGGATTGGCTGGTTTTGTGCAATTCATACTGAATTTCAGAGAAAACAGAGGTTTTCAGTAAGTCCATCATTTTGTGGGGTTTCCTTCTGACCCCATTGTTTCTCATCCTGTATTTCAAGTAATTTAGAGCAAGTCCAGAGGAGGCCATGGAGCTGCTGCAGGGCTGGAGCAGCTCTGCTCTGGAGCCAGGCTGAGAGAGCGGGGCTGG
>JAOEHX010029912.1:10278-23567 GCA_025448015.1 Bolborhynchus lineola
CTTACGGCAGGAAGCTTTTCAAGACAACAGCCAAAATAGCAAATATTGGTAAAAAACACAACATCCTAGTATAACTGAGGCCAAAACCAATCTTCCACAGAACACAGAAGAAGCACCAGAGGTATTTAAATCTTTTGCAATTTGGATGAAACTCTTATTCTTCACATCCTGATTTCGTAAAGATCTTCTTTTCTTACCTTTAGAACAGATTTTCATGGGCTGCTGAGCCCAAAATGTGTGAGCTCACAGCAAAAGGCTTTAAAAAGAAATGGCTGTTATTTCCTAAGCCCAAAAAGAACTGTCTGCACTCCTTCCACCAGTGTTGCTCGCAGAGAACGGTATAGATCCTACAGAGATATTCTCAATTCCAAAATTACAAAGTGAAAAAGCTAATAACCCCAAACTACTAGCTCTGTTTATTTCATATTTTCAGATAATGAAAATCTCGCCTTCATACACAGTATATCTTAATGGAAGATAGAGCTGTCTACAAAATATTCAGCAATGACAGATGCCACAATATAATTATAGCACTGAAATGTGCAAAGAACTATAATGATAACTGATTACTATCCACATAATTTCTACAATTTTAATTATAATAAATACTTTAAATGACTGATTATACAAGTATGCCACACTTGCCTACTCCACTCCTCATTATAAAAATCCTACAGCAGTACAGTTTCTAAGCTCTATATTTTTGTTCCATTAGTTCACCTATTCCATACAACCTTTTTAAAACTGCTTTTCCTGAATCAGAAAACTTAATTTATGTCACTTCTGTATGAATCTGCTTAAAGAAGTAAGCAAAGCATCATCAGTATTGAAGCCACAAATAATGCAGGAAAAAGAATATTGGTCTAAAACATACCAGTCCTGCCAATTTGAAAATGAAAAGAGTGGACAAACAGCCAGAGATGCTCCAAACAAACTTCTCTCTGTTCAGAAGCCTGAGAAAACCTAACAAGTCCAGACAGTCTCCAGGAAGGGCTGATTCCAGGCTATGCAACAGATAATAGAGGGAATCTTAGAACTCAGGCAGCTCCTCAGAGAAAGTGGTATGTCATCTAAGCAGCATCTACTATGCTGTCTTCAGCTATAACATGTAAGGATTATGATAGTAAAGCATATAAGGATTAAGGAGTGGGGCTATAGAGGTCCAAAGAGCTTAGAAAAGAGAAAGATGGGTACAGAATAGAAGGAAAGTTTCATTCTCAAAAAAAGAATATAGGCACCCCTGTAAAGACTGAGCTGGAAGAACTAAACTCACGCCTTCCACTAGACCAGGTTGCTCGAAATATATTCTGCATATGATAATATTCTGCATATTCTGCAGATACTAATACCTATTCTGCACTATGGGACTGAAAGACAGAAGAGTGTTCTGGTGAGACTGGGAGAAGGGTGAGGAGAGATGTAAAATATTTAAAGGAAAAGTTTTTAAAACATGAAAGTCTAAATTGGCCCAGATGCTTAACTGCTTCGAGTGTCCCTGGGCATACGGCTTGTGCCTAATGAAGCAGTGTTAGTATAGCCTTTGGATATACACAACACATTTAGTCGCCCCTGACTCATCACAAAAAATAATTGGGCCACAGTAAAGCATATCAGATGAGTGCCAGAGATACGTGTTATTCAAAGTCTATATGTCATGATTATACTAACTTGGAGAAGAAATGCTCAAAATAAATCCTTTGTAAAGGCTGGCAACAGAAAGTGCATTCTCATTTTGTCTTCAGACAAATGCATTTAAAAATAAAACTGGTTTATTCGATTCTCAGAGTTGCAGTGTTCCCTGATTCTATCCATAATTTACTGCCATTCGTTACTTAATTCATTTTATTTCTGGTAAATTAGTTTTACTTCCTAATCCTTCTTGGCAACTCAATTTGACAGATGGAAAACTATCAGTATTAGAGCTCATATTCTTCACTGTTCAGGGATTTTCGTGGGTTTTCCAAACAAGAATGGATGGAATAATTTCCTGCTTGTACAAGATCATCTCTTCCACTGCTGTTGAACTGGATGCACTTCTTGTCATGAGACACACAGAGGTATTAAACTGATTGTTTCAAGGGGCCACAGTGCTTCAGCTCTTAAGAACAGATTTTTCTTCCCCAGCATCTACACAGCCAGGGTAATCGTTCCTGCTCCTCCATCTTAAGGACATCAAAGAGCCTACCACAGCCTTGAAACAAGCAGGTGCAGCAGCTTAGCTGAAGCACTAGTGGTTGATTACTTCAGGTGAAAAGGTTTCAGATGTACTTCAGTGGCATCCCTGTGTGTGCAGTGTGCTTCACGATGGTGCCTGAAAGGGGGTGGAGAGCTAGCAAGCATAAATTGAAGTTCAGACTGGAATTAAGAAGGATCTTTTTCCCTATGATGCTGCTTTGAGTAGGAGGTTGAATGGACTAGGGAATTCCTGAGGACCCTTCCAACCTAAATTGTGGTCCTGTGTATGCAGAAGGAATATGATTATTAGTGGTACTGGCTCCATGAGTTTGAATGAGTCAATGCACCATCTGAAACCAAAGTGACTGCATCCCTTTTGCTAAAGTTTCTGATGTAAAGCTGACTTTTCAGCACATGCGTATTTTTTAAAGCTTTATGTAAAATATTAGTCATCATGAAAACAAACATGCATCGTAAGAAGTAATACATAGGTACCCCTTGCACATTCATTTATTATTTCTTCAATGGTCATAAAAGTCTTTCAGATTATGTGCAGCGGAAATAAAAGAAGAAAGGAGACATGATCCAACCCTGGTGGTGTTCAAGGCTGGGTTGGACATAGCCTTGGGTGATATGGTTTAGTGTGAGGTGTCCCAGCCCATAGCAGGGGTGTTGGAACTAGATGATCTTAAGGTCCTTTCCAACCCTAACTATTATATGATTCTGTCATCAGGGGCATCTGACCTTAACATATCCTTGGTCTCAAATGAAACAAGCAAAAAGATAAGATCCTAGAGTTACTTTAGGTACTATATTTTCTTTGAGTATCAAGCCAAGACATTTTTAAGGTGGGTATTTTTTTTTGTATTTTGGGTTGGGTTTTTTCCTAATGTACAAATTCCTTTCTTTTCCACTTCTGTTTTGATGAACAAATATTGAGGAAAACTGATCATAGAGAACCTGTTAGTGTGCCACAAGGAATTGCCACAAATTAATTCAGAAGACATAAGACATAATTATTTTCTTTCTCCCTTGATTATAAAAAAACATGCTGTTACTTGTAAAAAACAAACAACATAAGCACGAATTTTAAATTTTAAAGTTGACAAATCACCTAAATTGCTAGATAGCATCCTAGTTATTTTTCAAGCCTTCTAAAGATTTTGGAAAAAAAAATTCTCAAAATGAATGTTGTCTCAGATTCTTAGAAGCATTTATTTTGGCACAAGTGTGTATCTTCAATCCTCTGTAACATTTAGAAGCCATTTTGGCTAGGATACTAAATGCTCACTTTCAGCACATAGATTTTTAGCTTGTGTTAGAAAAGTATCAGTCTTGTGGTTTATACTGCAGCCCTCAACACTGGCCTGAGGTATAAGAAGCCACAGTGTCAATTTTGGGGTCAGAGCCCTGTATCTCATGTAGACTGTTTAATGTGATAGTAGTGGATGTCCACTGAGGACTCTGAGCAAGAAGAAGCTCCAGCCTGAGATGTCAGAACCTGGAGCCTTGCAGAAAGGGTACAACAGGTAGCAGGATTTGAGCCTGGAGGAAACAGAGGGCAAGGAGGGCTGTTGAAACATCGTTGCATTTGAAAATCCTGTATTACATACAATAATTTGATTCTGAGGTCTCTTTTCTTATCCTAGAGGGCACTGACAGTTTTGTTGCGTGGCAGCAAACTTCCAAAGAATAACCTGTGCTCAGAGCATTCTTCAAGTAGAGACAAATATTTGTGGAAATACTATGGCCAGAAGCAGACCTTTAGGGTGGATCTGCTGCAAATAAATCAAATTTTAGCATCCTGGTGTTTTATCTTGATGGCAGTCTATTAAATTGCTAGAACTGAACCATAGATAGTGTTGTCAGAAGGGTCCAAGGTAGACTAGAACACTGAAGAAGGTCAGAGGACTCAAAAATAAAGATACAAAAGACAAAAATGAATAGTAGTACCAGAAAAAATGAATTTCAAAAGGATCTATTATTGAGCTGTTGAAAAAATCCTGACTTTTTGTTGCTCTACAGGATTTTAAATCTTCACATGATGAAGAGTTCATGAGTAAAAAAAACAGGCTGTGATAGCCATTCCCTGTTTAAATCTTCAAAAGGATCAAAGACTTACTTGTCTTTTACTTCATGATCCTGAAATTGGTTTCAGATTTTAGCATCATCTATATGATTTTGAGAAAGGACAATCATTGCAAACACAAATGAAGTTGCTGATTTATTTATTTCAATTCCATACTAGTGACCAAAACACTTTCATTCTTAACACAGATTTCTCAAGAAACACAGCTGAAGCACGCACTTATTCCAGCTCCAGCAGAGGAAGACCAAGCTCCCAGTAGAGTACTCTGAGAAAAGAGATGGAGAGCACACACTCCCAATTAAAAATGCAGAGGCAAATAAATAAAATTCTAGAAGTTTTATTAACTGGTGTTATTTTAAAGCATTTTCTTTTGATAGATTGAACATCTCAGTAACAAACTGGTAGCTAATGAGAATCGGTGTCCTGACTTGTTGATTCTGCTTTGGTACTGCAATAACCATGAGGTTACCTCTAAAACTGCAGGAGTGGAGGGTGAGTGTTACTTAGAGCACCCTACTCTCAGTTTCACCATCTGCTATCTTGTGTTTAATATTTACATGAAGCTTATGGGAAAAATAATAATTATGCATCCAGCAAGAAAAACGTGCGTAAATGTTTCTCATAACTATTTTAGCAGTTTCTTCTCAGAAGTCAGTAATAGGAGAGAGAAGCCTGAAGCCAGGAATTTGCTAATTAACATGCACAGATATTAATCAAGAGACTTAAGAGAAAGGAAAGAACTTGGTTCCCTGCATTAGAAGATGATATCCTGGTGCTAATTCAGAGGAAATGACAACCAGTCAATAAACAAGAAAGAGAAATGCAGAAAATTTCATCTGGGACTTCAGAAGAAAAGTCTTGCCTCAAACTCAAACCTGATGACTTCAGTAAACACCTTCCAAAGCTCAAGCAGAACTGCTACTCCAGGAGCTCCCAAAGATATATCAATCTCTAAATGATTTTCTTGGCCAGTTAGCCAGATTAGAAGGCCAGTTTAGAGTCTGAAACTGCTAGACAGAGTATTTATTGCTAAATGTATTTTAGGTTTTTTTTTTCTAATAAGTTTGACTTTCTTTTTGAATCTATGATCCTAAATCTATTTTAAGTCCTGTTACATGAAACGTGACTGAATAAATAAGGTGTTCCTCCAGAGTTGGCAGTTTGTAAAACAACCTGCATCATCTCTTCCTTTTTCCCCCAAGGACCAAGTTGTAACAAGTTTTCCTGTCTCTGCCTTGGACAGTCAGGCTCTGTACAGATGCAGCTGTCCCCAGGGATGAAGGACCAGCAAGAAAAGCTGTTGTTTGTAACAAGGCAGATGGAGATTTCCTAAATCTCAGTGTGCAAGAGTTCAATGCAAAAAGAGATATCTCAGGGCAAAACTGAGGGGGAAAAATGGTTCTTTGCTACCCTATAGAAGCACCTAACACATTGTCCTGGGTTCAGCAGTAGAAGTCATTTTTCTCCTTCTTAGTAGCTAGCGCAGTGCTGTGTTTTTGACTTTCAGCCTGGGAACAATGCAGATAACACCAATGTTTTCAGTTGCTACGCAGTAATGTTTACTCTGACCAAGGACTTTCTGAGTCTCATGTTCTGCCAGGGAAGAGGGGAAGCTAGGAGGAAGCAGAGACAGGACACCTGACCCAAACTAACCAAAGAGGTATTCCATACCACAGCACATAATGCCCAGTATATAAACTGGGGGCAGTTACCCGAAAGGGCTAGATCACTGTTCAGGTTGGTCTGGATATTGGTCAGCAGGTGGTGAGCAGTTGTATTCTCTTCCCTTGTTATTTCCCTTATTATTGTTATTATTATTAGTGGCAGCAGTAGTGGTTTGTGTTGTACCTTAGTTACTGGACTGTTCTTATCTCAACCCATGGGAGTTAATATTCTTCTGATTCTCTTCCCCACCTCTCCGGGAGCAGGGGGAGGGAGATGGAGTGAATGAATGGCTGTGTGGTTTCTGGGTTGCCAGCTGGGCTTAAACCACGACACACATAAATAAGAATAAGACAGAGGTTAATAAATAAAATGCTGCAGAGACACTGGGCTTTGTTACAGACAGCTGCGGGAGCAGGGCAGGAACCATCCTGTACTTCAAATAGAGCAGCAATGACTTTCTACAGTTTAGCCAGCAAGACTTCCAGGTACTACTCAGATAATAAAATGTTTGTCTTTTCTTGTAATCTTTACACATCACTAATCCCTACTTACTCAAGGGTACTAGTTCTGATCTTTCTTGGTCTCTGAATGAAGAGTAGTTCTGTCAAAGTAAACACTTATAGAAGGGAAGCTGAGATCATAATCAGACCAATTAATGTGAGCTTCCCATAACTTCCATCAAAGTGCAAATCATGCTTTCCTAATGACTGGAACCTCATTCTCCCATTTGTAACCCCCTTCTCCTTGTCTTTGTTATGTGCAGTCGACTAGACACTACCCAAGTTACTTAGTCACAACACATCTTTTAATTAGACTTATCCTTCTGAGATACTCTGGAACACACTTCTAAAATATTTGTAATGAAGTCGAATATTTTACAATATTCCAGGGTGGATCATGGCTCTCTCATCTCTCTATTACATGTTTCATTTCAGAGGGCTTAAAGGTTCTCATTGATATGGAGCATCTCCTCCCAGTCTACAGCCCAGCATCCTTTGCTGGACATCTTATAGGATTTTGACATCTTAAGGATGTCAAAAGCAGAAAATGCTTTTCTTTAAAAGCCTAAAGAAAATGGTTCCCCTTTTTGGATACAGACTTAATGATACAGTGCACATACACTTACACCTGCATAAATATTTCATAGTATTTACAAGATAACTGATGTAAATGACAACAAATTTTGAAGAACGGACTTCAGCTTGTGTTTACACCAAAAAAAGAGTCTCAGCAGGAGGATGTCACTTTCATTTTTGTCTTGACAATCCTTTATTTTCTTTGTTTTATTACAGAATAGAAAACACATGCTCCCCATCCCATAACCTAGTGGATAAAATAAAATCACAGGACATTTTAGTTTGAATTTCCTGACCAGGATGAACTGAAGTTCAGTCTTTGTCCTGAAAGCATGATTTGTTCTCTGATAAGATATAAGGGGTGGTCATGTCAGGGGAGACAGGTAGAGAAACACCTAAGCTCTGGACATCTATCAGACATGAATTGTGTGAATTATGTTTAATAAAAGCTCAAAACTACTGCTATCAGAGGGGAACTTGGTCTTTTCCAAAGCAGGTGTTCTCGAGGGTGATATGGGGGAAACTTCTGGGGCTTTGGAGGAGGTGCCTTATGAAAGTCAGTCCAACAAAGGGTGAAGTTTACTGGTCAGACTACAGTTCATTAGGAGTGTTTTCTCTCAAGATTTCCATTATACATTTGTTCCTGAGTTTCACAGACATCACGATAACCTAAACCAGAAACATTAACATTTTGTGTAGTAACTTATGGCCAGGAAGACAGAGCTGCTGCATGAGTAAAGATGATGCTATTTTACCGTGTGAAGTAGGAAGATACGTATGAGGTATACACTGCCTAAAAAGCAGGTATAAATCCCAGGGGAGTAGAGGGGAAATCTGGAAACAATGGACCCACGTACTAGGTTTTCAGGTCCTTCAGTTTCAGGGCCTCAAGACCTTTTCAACTGTGTTGGCAACAGGGAAGTATTATCCTGGACGTTTTGCTAGTATTTCAGAAGTTTAGACTGAAGAAAGATCACAAATACTTCATTGCTATGAATTCCAAAACTCTTTGCTATAATCTGAAATGAGATCCTAATGATCCAAATATATTTCACAAATTTACCTATATCCTTGTGCTTGTGACTGATGTTGAATTTTGACAGAAAAAGCCTGTTCTAGACACTGTTAATAACAATCATTAAAATTTGTCAAGCAAGTGCACTTAAGTAATCATGTGGCTATGCCTACTTACTATTACGATACATTACAGTTTCAAGGTAAGTTCACAAGGAAGAGTACATTCATAAGTTCATAAACAAATTTAGCAGATAATAAAATTAAATTCTGAGTTTGATGCCACAGTGCAAGAGATCCTGTGTGCTCTTTTGTTTTTGCGGTATACATTTTTCTATTTACTCTGCTTGAGGGACCACTTTTATAGCTCTGAGATAATTGAGAAAATGCAAGTGTTTAAAAAACAAAAACCAAATTCAAATCTTCTTATGGCTTAAAGATTGTTCTACTAATTCATACCAAGAAGTCTGAAGTTTCATCAGTTGAAAAAATCAATTAAGCCAGTATAGATTAAGGAATCTTTTGAGAATACAAAATCAGAAATATAGCTAGGATACATTATGGAAAAACACACATTCACCTTCTAGCTGATTTTGGAGTTCGATTGTCAGTAGTAGTAGTTTGTTATTAAAAAAGATATTAATGAACGCATTTCTCTGCATGTCTATTAATGTTAGTGTTTTCAGTATTCCCAAACATGATCTGGATTTCTCACTGATGAAAATTAAAGGAAATTAATGACTTCTCAGGATGGCACCTGTCCTGAAAGTACAAGCTGCCTTTTACATTTTATAAAAGTAAAGTCTCTACATAAATGATCAAAGTTTTCCCAGCTTTAAATCATATTGGTTTCATACCTCACAAGGGTATACATTAGAACCAGAGTGGCATATGGGATATTATCAGCACCTGGAAATTTTCAGAGAGAGAAAAATTGCTGAGAAGTATCCCTTGCATAATATGAAAGATGGATGACACTCTCATTATGAGCAGAAACAAGCCAAACAGCTGTCCACCCCAGAGAACTAACTGCAAGAGATAGAGTCATCAGGACATGGTTTAATGAAAGTACATTTCGTGATTTTGGAAAATGGCCTGTGTCAGCTACAGATAGGAATTTCATCAAAGGCAAATTACAAAAGGCAAAAATTCACAGCAAAAGAAAACCACCTAAGCTACAATTATATTTCTTTATCATTCATTATTACATTTATTTCCGGTGTTTCAGGCTATTTCCAAGCCTTTCATTGCCTCCTGGGGAAGGATATCTTTAAAATATGAATATTTGGGGAGCTTAGAAAGCTACTTGCAACTATTTGTTCACTTGGTGACTCAAAAATTAAACCTTTTATGCAATGCTTTGTATGTCAGACATAGACTTGTCTCAAAATACAAAAAATATTAAAGATTTGCCAGCTTATTATGTTTCCAAGTCAGAGAGTAAGAATAAGCAAAATTACTCTTCCTTTGATAAGCAAAAGTTTTGTAATAACTAGACCACAAATACATAAAATGAGATTTTTACATGACACTTTGCACAAATTACATTACTTTGGTATTATTTTTCCATGATAAGACACTGGCAGCAAAAGGAGTTGTCCAGCTGCAAACTGGGGTTTAATATTATCAGGTGAATTAAATGGTGTAAATAGCATTAGTTTATCCTTCTTCTGCTGGACAGACTTTTCTTCACAAAGAGCTACCAGAACAATTTTTTTCTAAGGAGCTTCCAAGAGAAACTCTTACTTTTGCAGCAATGAATAATAGTGAAATTTCACAAGCAATAGACTGAGTTAGGGAACTTGCAATCATGTAGCTGTATATACTACAGGGTTAGCTAAAATGTTGTAATACAAGGCAATCCTCCACTTCGGAGCTCACAGTACAAAGCAGAGCAGCTACCACCGATGGGACACCAGTGGTTCCAGCCAGCTAAGCTCCTGCAGTCCTGATGTGCAACTGAGCAAGAAAATCTAGTCATGAATTATATATGCCTACAAATCAGGTATACCTGACTATATCATAGCTGTTCAAAAGTATTTGGACACTCCCCATCTGCAGGATTATATAGCTGTCTCTACTCTCCATGCAGCCACAGCTGGTCAACTACACAAAACCTCTGCTCATGTTATCTCATGCAGTGGAAAACTGCTTTATGCATAATAAGCTCCTGCCAAGCAATAGCAAATGCGTACAATGACCTCAAACAGCTCTATGGGCACTTATGAAAAGCTCACAAAACTTTACAGCACTTAATAACACTTGTCACAAATGGCAGACTGAATTTTACAAATGTGGATTTAAAAGACTTTCTGAGCAAAAATGAGAATAACCAAATTCAGAGTTCTCCCTATCTCTGACTTCAAATAGGCAGACAGAAGCCTAGGATTGTTTAATGAGCATGTCGTAATATCGCAGGGAATACCTGAAGCAGTATTCAAGAAGTACTGATGTAGAATCAAAGACTACAGAAGAATTACACAAAGTAACACATCATAAAATGAAATGTAACGTTTAAGAACCAAGCTTCAGGATTGAAAATCACGAATCTAAATTAGGGGTCTCATTTCCCTCTTTATTGAATAAGAAGACCCAACCTCTTTTAAATATGGTTTACAAAACCCATTATGCTAAACCAGTAGAGAGAAACAAGTACTTACAAGCAGCAACTTAGTCACGCGTTAGAGGTCAATCTAGACAATTAATTTCTCTACAGATATCTCAGATTGGTTGACATGAAACCTACATCCACTGTCAAAATCAGTGCATACAACTCATCTATATCCAAATAAAGAAATTCAGGGCAGTAGCAAAAAAGCTAAGTGATGAGTCATCAGCTTTCCAATTAGTAGATAGTTCTGAGATTACTCTTCTCATCAATCGATTGTTGTCTTAATTAGACTGCTAATGAAGTTCACAAAGCTGGCGGTCACATTGTCTGAAAAAACCCAGGAGGAAAAAGTGAAAAAAAGAGAACAAGTAGCCAGTCTGCCTAAATAAACAGGAGCATAATGAGTTTTTAAACCTTCACTGAGTGGCGAGCTCAAGCATTATGTTTTTTCCTCACTGGCCTCTTCAGACCTACTCTACCAAATTCAACAGAACCTGGTGGATGCAGCAAAGCTGAAGAAGTCCTAGATTTTGATTTGCGTGTGATAGAAACATAAGCATCATCAGGTCTGTGAGTAGAAGTTTCTCAACTAGCTCTTTTCTAGACTTAAAATGAAGAGTAGTACTAGAAAGGTAGTGACCACTAGTGTCAGCCTTTTTCATACTGTCTTCTTGTTGGTGCATTTGCTTAATGCCTTAAAATTTAAAGCTGCTTCTCACCTGTGCCTTCTAATGACACACACACAAAAAATAACTTAGATGCAATACTGGGATAGAACCCATTTCATACATTCTTGCTGAAGCTGGGTGATTATTCTAGAAGAGAAATTTGAGATTGACATGGTCCAATACAGTTAGTGAGAGGTTGCTAAATTCTGCAGCTGTACAATCTGTCTTAAACTGCAGTTCATATTCACATTTTGTTCTTTAACTGAAAAATATAGTTATTGCATAATGTCTTGTAATATATTTATTTCAGACACTTCAAACTTTGTATCTTTATGAGAAATAAAAATACTGTGAAACAACACATTTTTTTTTTTTTTCCATAACTGTTTTATTAGAGTGATTGCAGGAATTGACCAAGGAAGCTCACTGCAAGATGTAAGTATAAATACTTTGGACATCTTGATCATAAAAAATTCTTAAACTCCTGTGCAGTTATGAGACAACAGATCAGTTATTTATCCTCTTTCCTGGCTATATACATTAAAATTTCTTCATTAAAAACATAAGAAAAATATTTAAAATAATTAATTAATCTTAAAAAAATAATTATTTAATACCAACCTTCACTTTAATTGACTCTGGACATGAAAGGACTACTGGGAAATTTACTTGCATAGATTTTTTTAATAAATATGGTTTCTTAGTAATTCAAGTTCCAAGTTTTTATTGGGCTATTTAGATGCAGTTTGACAGTTTGACGAGTTCCCTTCTCATCCTGATACTCTGAGCCAGCAACTAAAGAAAAGAGCAAGTTTTATCATAACAAGATAGAAAGCTCAACAAATGCTTATTGCTACAAAAATAGAATCCATCTTTTCAAATTTGTTGCCACTCTGCTGTGCATGGCAGTAGAGATCAAGAAGGCATTTACAAATGACAGCAGACAGAGTGCTGGTAGGCAGTGAATTTTTACAGCCATGCTTGTCTAGAAAGAAAGATGAATGTACAACTAAGGATCCTTTTTCTGGATTTGTTCTTCAAACATAGCTACAAGGTATATTACACAGGAATAGTTGTCAGTAGAGGGATGAACCTGTCTAAGCGTTATTTTAAGGACAAAATCAAAGTGGTTCATGGCAAAAGACTTAAAATGTTTTATGCTTAATTAGAAGCTTTTCCAGCATTATAAAAATAATGCACAAAGGAAACTTTGTATCAGAAAAAGTGTTAAGGCACAAAGTCTCATTCATGTGATTTCTGAAGATACTTCGTTCAAAGTCTCATAGTTTAGCCTAATTAATAGAAAGCTATTAAAAAAATGAAAAAAGATTAAGAGGTACATTTCAATCTGACTACATTGCAATTGAGTGAACTGACTGTCAAATGCCCTCATGTAGATGAAAGATACATTGGAAGATAAATTTCTTCTTTAAAAAGCTCTTTAGTGAATATTAAGGTTTTATGCATATGGTAATCTGGTAGTTTAAGCATAATGAAAAACTCTTGGGACACAAAATTATATGAGATCAGTGAAGTCATATTTCACATCTTAAAATTTTAGTTATTTTAAGTTATAAATTATTCATTGTGAATACTTTGCAGCTTCACTAAGCTGTTGGAATATGGGAAGAATTTTCTTTTTCTTCATAAAACTTGCTATGATAAGCACATACTCAACAATACCTTAAACAAATATATTTCGTAACCTATTATTTTTTATGGTTTGGACAGACTTTTCTTCAGTGTCTCCAAGCTGATAATGAAACTAATCTTCCTTACTATTTTTCTATTGTGGTTTCTATATCAGAGTGCAGAATGATAATGTGGAAAATATAGTAGAAATATTAGGAGGGAAAAAAAAAAGTAGAGATATTAAATTCTCTAGCAGGTGTAATGAATGTCCATAAGAAACTTTATATCATTCATTGCGCTACGTGTCTATGAAATGTTATTATTCTACCATGACATTCGTACAGAGAATCTTAGTAACT
>JAOEHX010029914.1:0-11159 GCA_025448015.1 Bolborhynchus lineola
TCAACCTGTGGGAGCTGCATTCTTTTGATTCTCCATGTAGCAAACTGCATGGCTGATTTACGGCCTAAACCACGACATCCAGAGTTCAGCAAGGTGATGTGATTCAATTTTTGATCAGCACTACCAACACTAGAGACCTGGTTGGGCTGAGTATGGCTTAGGGAGGATTGCAACAGCACAACAGCTTTGGACTGGTAAAAGGCATTTATGAAACTTCAACCTCCCATAGGGAAGATGAACATAAGTTTGGGTTTTCCTACTTCTTTCCTGTAATTATAAGAAACATAGAGAGCTAATGCTTAGTGGGTTGAAGCTGGGTGAGATGAATATACCCCTTTGACTAAGAAAGTAAGAATAACTTACTACGGAACTACTGCAATATTTGGCTTAGTTTTTTGGACAGAAAAGCTTGCAAACTGTAGTCATTTGCTGCCAGAAATAGCTAATAGTCTTAGAGGATTTTTGGGAAGCTATGGCTAGCTGCTATGCGTTTCCTGGGAATTTATCCAATATTTATTTCCAAATATAAATAAGTTTTTCTAGAAGTAAAGTAAATATTATTTTACATTGGTTTTGTCTCTGACTTCTAGTCTTCACTCTTTGATTCACTTCTCATTCTTTGCTTTCATTCTCTAGCAAATAATACTTTGTAAGATTTCGAATAACAGTATTGTCTTCAGGTAAGCATATCCAGGTAACCTGAGATCCCAGCAGCTGAACCATCCTTTACTGATACTTTTCCTGAGGGAGAGAAAAACTAGAACTTCTTTTCTAATGAGAATTGATGAAACTAGTGATAAGATCTAGTTTGCTTATCTTAGAGATCAAGCTGGTTCTTAAAATTTAGTAAGTAATGGGACAGTAAATCTGAGACAAATGCATCAGGTTGCCAAATAATCAATGAACACTTCTTTAGGTGCATGGTATCCTGCTCTCTAACCATCTGAAAGCATATTCCATTACTTGTACAGGGAAGGTAGATATTATTTTTAAGAGTCAAAGAAGTATTTCATCATGCTAAATGAATATCTAAGTTAATGATCCTAAAATCCTTTATTATCTATTGATAGGGATACATTATTTTCCTCCATGTTGGACAGAGTCTTGGGTGATACGGTTTAGTGTGTGGTGTCCAAGTCCATGGCAGGGTGGTTGGAACTTGGTGATCTTAGGGTCCTTTCCAACCCTAGTTATTCTGTGATTCTATGAAAAAGGGAGCCTCAGGTGATTAGTTCAAGTGAAGACATCTATATTGTAAAGATATAGTTTCCACAGCTAAGCTGACTCTCACCTTAGTTATTGAAAATTTGTATCTGTGACAGATGCCTAGTTTAGGGGACTAGCTGCCCTGCCCACCTAGGACTTTTGCCAGATCATGTCTGCTTCTTTGAGGTCTCCAAATGGAGGAACTTTAGAAGTGGCCTTTCCTTGGTTTGTATACTTGCAGTATTTGTCTTCTTTTCTAAGTTGGATAATTTCATAGAAATTATAGGCAACTGTAAGTCAGATATGTATCTAAGGATACCTAGAGATAAATGTCTGCACTGTAGATGTCTGAAGTTAGGTAGGTTGAATCTCAACCAGACTGGTTATGCAAGAGTGCTTCCACAGAAAACCAAGATGAAATGGGTCAGGAATTTAAAATAATTGCTTCTCCCTAAATTAGTCTAAATGAGCACTTACAATAACGTTGGAGTTATTGGAGTTAACTCTACAGCAACACAAATTACATTTAGTGTGTGAGGGGAATACACATTTAAAAATTTCAATTAGACTTCATTGAAGGGTACCAAGGGTGCAATATGAATTGAAGTCCTAATATTGCAACTGGGCTTTCCTCTAAAATTCAGAGCACATGATTAAGTCAATAGTGAAGAGACTGTTATCAATTAGCATGTACAATAAGTGACTCTTCTACTTAATTAGCTACAGCATTATCCTAGTTGTAAGAGATATTAGCAGTACATTTACAGTACACCCTTGTCTCCAAACCAGACTATTCATTTGCTCCAAAATACCACTGAAACTGGGGTTAAAATACCCTTGTGACACTTTTTCATGGCTCAGCAAACTTGGTATCAAAAATACACTTAGCTTCCATCTCACCTATCTGAGTGTCGCTGAATGATCAAGCATGTGAAGTCACCTCTTCAAACAGAAACAGAACAAGCTGTATTTGTCTGCTCCTGATGAGACACGACCAATTTATCTGTGACTAGCAAAAACCCATGGTTGGTAAAAACATGTTATAATTAAAAAGGCAGGTTCTCTTTTGTTCAGTTCTTCCAGCATAGTTATTAATACACATCCATTTCTCAATTCCTTTCTGAGAATAGAACATCAGTTTAAACAAAAGTAGCTTCATTGTATTTCTGCAATGCTTTGCTTTGCCTTTATTCTGTGCTTGTGACAAGTTTGCTTGGAGGTTTAGGCAGTCTAACTGCATTAACTATGAGCTTTAACACTAAGGAGTGCTTGGATGCCATGATTTTTCTGGTGATAAGTCTGAGTAAAGTAGTTACTACCTCCTCTCAAACCCAGCTACATATGCTCATCCTCTGGAGGCAAGCCAGTCCCCCCCTTCAGAATCTTGCTCATAAAACTCAGATGTATATATGCTCTAAATTGCATCAAGAAAGTGATCCAGATGCTGACAAATTGTTCAAAAATGTGGGTATTTTTAACTTTCAATAATTCTGTGTTTAAAGTCAAATAAGGAATGTGTATGTTCAGATCAACACCAACAAATTAAAGACCACATACATTCAATTAAATAAAAAACAAGATAAAAGGCTATAGAAGATATAAAAAAACCAAGATCAAGTTTGATCTACTTTTTATTAGCTATTCCAGCCCTGACTTTCATTCATTCTGTTTTTAAAGAAAGCATTAATGATACCTCCCAACATAAAAAGCTATCATTTTTCCCGTTTACTCATTATAAGTATGGAAGATGTTGTGAGTTACATCTCTTTAATGCCTCTGTATCTTCCTGCTTGATGCTGAGAATCAGACAATCTTTTGACAGCTGCATGCAGAGAATCTGCTGGGATTAGCAACCCAGTAGAGATGAGGTACTTCTATCAGTTAATAAAAAAAGAACAAAATTGTGCGGTTCAGAACAGTTAGTTTGGTCTTTTCAGAACAGTTAGTTTCATTTGTGTTGTTGGATATGCAACACAGTGGTGGGGGTATGCTTTGTTTTAACTCCAGCCAGCGACTAAGCAACACACAACTGCTTGCTCACTCCCCCACCGTGGGATGGGAGAGAGAATCAGAAGAGTAAAAGTGAGAAAACTTGTGGGTTGGGATAAAGAAAATTTAATAAGTAAAGCAAAAGCCGCATGCACAGGAAAAGCAAAGAGCTTCAAGATTCCTCAGCACCGTCAAAGTAACTTCAGGAGCAGTGAACTTCTGCTTGCCTTTCATCCAGGTTCTGCCTAAGTAAGGATGCTGTGATGGCTGCTGCAGTACCTTGGACTGAGACTGGAAAGCAGGACACATACAACAGCATTCTTGCACATAGGTGTTTGCTTTATCTAACAGTTGAATGGCCCCTCTTTTTTCATTCTTCAGATACATTTTCAGGCACCTGCAGCTATGAACAAAATATCAGCACATACTTCTTGTAGATTAGGTGTTTGATTAGAAAAATCTTGTGTAAGGGGAAGACACATTTTCTGTAGGATAATGGTATCCTGTTTGTTGGTATCTGTGGTTTTGTTTTGTTTTGGGGTTTTTTTTGTTTGGTTGTTTTGTTCTTTTTTTCCCTAGGGTGAATAGAAATGACAATGCTCAGTACTTCAAAACAAAGAGGATTTTATTCCATCTACGTATCTGTCCACCCAAGTTAAATTGATTTGAATTATACAGCAGGAAAGGTCCAGAGACAATGGCTCAGATCTGCAGCCAATGTAAAACATGATGGCCCAGAGGCTTCATGGGCACAAGACCACAAGACTTGGCCCAACCAGAATATTCTCCCTTTGGAAGAGCTTCACTTAGTTTTATTTTCCACCTGTAGTACTGTGCTACACAAGATTCCCAAACTCATATAGACCTCCAGGAGAAAGGTGGAACTTATCAGTTCACCTACCTTTGTTTACAATGAAGCAAATTTATGTTTCTTGACGTCTTTTACTAACATTTAAAATGCAGTCTTTGTCAAGGATCATTAGAAAATGCTATACATAACCTCCTTCAGTGCCTGCCATAATTCAGCTCCCAGTCAAACTGGGGATATTAACTTGCATTTCAATTTAGCTTTAAATCAAAAGTGAAATTTTAACCTGCTTTTGTTAACAAGTAAATTAGCTAACTGGGTCCACAGTCACAGGAATATGAAGCAAGATGTGATTCCACAAGTCTCCTTTCCCTGTTACGTTGATTAATCTTAATCATAACCCAAAAGGCCTGTGTCCAGTAATGAAAAGAGACTCCAACCTCAGTGCTATTCAGTTCCTGGAACATCTGTTAGTCTAGAGGCCATACAGGTAGCTGTAAGTCTTAATTTCTTGCCATTAGAGAGGAATATTTTTCAGTAGAAATTAGCCTTAATACAACAATTTTGCTTTCTCATCAGCATGATCAGACTGTTCCTCTCCACCAGGCTGCAAAGCAAAATATCTGCTTGGAAGTAATAGTAGTTCTTACACTGTAGGACTCTTACTTTTCATATACTCCCTAACCAACTCTCTTCCTACAGTTTGAACATTGATTTGCCCAAGCACTACATTTGGAAAACTTAATTTAAACAACTCCTGGTTGAAGGGACTTAAGTTTTTCTCAACTAAAGACTGCATTCCCTGACTTACTGTTCTGCCTGAAAACTAATGGATACCTAATTATGCTTAATTATGGCCTAGATAAGGTCTAGAAGGTTATGGCACAGACAGCAGTTTTGATCTATTTATAGTATAACTCTTTGACAAAGAATTAGAAAAAGTCAGTGTGATATGTGATGGGGCATGGATCATTTTTATGATCTTCAAAAACAGTCTAATGCAATGAAGGCTTACAATAGGATTCGCACACACCAGGATGATATTTTCCTGCTGTCTTCATTTCAAATCTTGCATAGGTTTGTCATTCATTTTAATTCAACATCATAACATAAGTTGAGTTTTTCTGGCTTTCAACACACCTTTATTTTGAAGAAGTCAAGCTTGTAATAATAATTATAGTCATAGACTAGCAGTGCACACTGAATCTCCCAGGGTAAGTAGCTGTCTTTCACAAAAGGTGCATTGTTTTATCTTCATTAAGGGATAGAAACCAACCCCTGCATATCACACTGAAGAATTTACTTCTGTATCTCTCAATTTACATCTCTGGGTCCTTTCAACAATTAAAAGAGAGGTGTTGATCCCTTTTGTTAAAGTTGCTGAAGACTTTTGATTGCATCCTTAATTTTTAGTTACTGGTAATTTTTAAATACTTCTATTTCTATAAATGTGCATTCAGGACTCAGTGGAGCATTGCTACAGATTTATGCAAGTGTTATTCCACAGAAGCAGATAAGTAAAAAGTTAAAAGGAGTCAAATATTTCTTTTCTGCCTTAAGAGGGTGGAAGGAGAAAGAAAAAATTGATGAGGCATATTTGAGTTCAGGAAGATTTAAAAAGGGCCCATGTTTTAAGCAGATGCATATGAAATTATATAAGATGAGTGAAAAGGCTTGGGCCTGTAAATGGAATTTGGCAGAGAAACAGCATTTGCTGAAAAGAAGCATCTATGCTTGTTGTGCAGGGAACTGGTTTTATTTGACGAAGCTATAAGCCTTGTCAAATTATGAGCTGTAGCTGCAAAAACTATGCAGCTTTCAAAAATGTACACTGTGCAGATATGCACGGGAAAGTTAGCTACATGATGAAAAACCTAGGCAGGTAAATTGCTGCAATTCAGAGAAGGCTTCTTGAAAAGCCTCATCAGTTGCTAAATGACTGCTTGTGCAAAAGAGGGTTCCTGCTGACTTGGTAAGACTTACACCTCTGAGAGCTGCCTTGCTTGCTGGCCATTATCAGAGGCAAGACAATGGATGAAACAGTATTTTGGTCATTCTGTGTGGTAATTCCTATACTTCTAAGAACCTAAATTTTACCTAAAATTGAAAAGCTAGTATCCAAACCTGGAATCCTCTAGGCAAAGCTCATTGCATTACAAAATGCAAATCAAATTTGATGTGTCTGGTTTCATTAGATTACGCTGTGAGCACTGTGCTGTGCCACAAGGAAGTCAGCCAAGATTACTGTTAATTTTCCTATCAGTCAGCACAAAGGGACATTTTCCTTTGCAGGCCACATTCCCAGCAGAAGGTTCAAGGATGCCCTTTTGTGTCTCTGTATTCCAAGTCTAAGGAAGAAGTTGCCCATACAGCTACTCAGTATTGCTGCTGACTGACATTGTGCATCAGACTCCACATAAATTTTGTAGTGATTTTGACATCATTCTGCAAATCTCATCAGAAACAACAGACTAGGCTATATTCGTATGTCACGATCAACTTGTTGAAAGAGAATGATAGTCTACATCAGATGAAAGAAACAAAGCTCTATAGGAGCTGTCTTAGGAACAGGGGGCTTGTCATCAAAGGTATTTGAGAGGTTGGTTCCAATTTTGATGATATCTTAATATCACAAAATCCTATAAATATTATCTGAGGAAAAAAAGAATAAGCTTTGCATTAATGACTTTTGTGACCACTCAGCTACTTTTGTCTTTTGCTTTTGTTTCTTATTTAAAATAATTAAGTGCAGTCGACTTTCAATTACATATGCTTTCTCTTCAATATCTGTTGTTTGCCATCAGATCATGTTCAAATTCTAGCCAAAACAACTGCAGAAAGTTCATATTCCTGAGAGCACTACTCTAAATATTTACTTACTTATATGCTCTTACTAGGTATGCCCATCTAATGCAATAGACAATGTTTGCTGATTCGTGACTCTTAAGTTTCAGCTAGGACCAAAAAAAAAAAAAGTTAAATGAGCCCTTGAAAAAGCATTCTGGTTTACAAGAAAGCTTTGAGCTGAATTATAGATGTCTATTGAAAATTAGCTGCTTGGTTCAGTACTGGTGCAAGCTTCTCCTCTGGGGAGTGGCTGAGTTTCTTGCAGAGAATTCTTGGAGCCCATTTAGGAAAGTGTTGCCCAAGGATCCCTCTGCACCCACAGCATTATGCAGGGAGTTTGGTTAAGCTTTTCATGAACCCAAACATCTAACCCCTCCCTTCAAAAAAAACCAACCCAACCAAAACCAAACAGCACAGGACAGCTAGTCCTGTATGGAAGGTACCTGTTCAGGTAAGAACCAGCACCAAATGCTCCTATCGCATTTAGAAAGCTGCTCATTTAAAAAAAAGAAAATCTTTGAAGAATTGGTCCTTTGAGCCCCTGTGTATTTCAGATCTGCAAAGCAAGCAAGGCACCATGCCATATTTCCCTCTCCCTGGGACTTGCTTCAGGCGGCTGATTCCCGAAAAGCTGTCAGCCAGCTGTGCTTCTCAGAAGTGGTGCTGAAGTGTTCACTCAGGAAAGGAGGTAGGAGGCATTTAAATCACTGTCTTGGGCTGCCAAGATCAGAGCAGAAGTTGCACTTTAAAACTGTAATGTGGCAGAACATCAAATAGCTGTAGCGCAGCAGCACAGCCAGTATTTGGACTGCAACACACGAGTGGCCTTTGCCCAGGACATGGCTGGTGCCACCAGCAGGAACTGCCTTACCCCAGTGGGAGAGAAAGTGGACAGAGTCCCAGAGCCTCTTTTCAAGGCCAGAGCAGGAAAATGAGACCGGCACTGTGCTGGGGAAAATAAATCAAAGAAGGGGAAGCGAAACATCCCTAAGTCACTATAAGTATCTGGAGAAGGAGGCCACGCTTGATGTGGTTCTGGGAAACCCAATCTAGTTTAAGAAGTGTCCCTGCTCATTGCAGGGAGTTGGACTAGAAGACCTTCAGAGGTCCCTTCCAACCCAAACTATTCTATAATTCAATGATTCTATGATCCTAAGGAGCAGGTGACTCTGGCTTTTGACTTTTCACAGTGCCATTAGTTCTTTAAGGACCCATGTCCGGAAACTCAGTAATCAAAGGGCAAAAGAAGAGACTTGGTATGGTGCCCACTCTTAACTCTATCATTATAAAATTCAACTGACTGATATTGCTTCTGACACAGACAAGAAAACAGGGTAATTAGGCAGCCATGTCACTACTCTTGCTTAATTTGCATTACCAAAGCAGCTAGAAACAGGAGGCACTTATGTGTCACTGTGTGTTACACAAATACAGAACATAAGATGATCCCTCTCCTCAAAACCTGCAATTTTAATATCCACAGACAAGACATCTTAAAGAAACAAATGTTGAGATGTGTGAGAGGTTGCAGGCCATGGATGTACCCAGTGCTGAGGGAGGAAGGAAAAAGAGGAGACTGCCAAGCAGGAAGACACACATGGCCTTTGCTCGACACAAGAAACCCACTGAAAGGATATGCAGATAGGGTGAGAGGGTAAAGTCACTGGTTTAGGGAGAAAACCCTTGCAGTGATATTCTGGCTGTATGTGAACAGCACAAGGTGACATTTGTCATTGCTACAGCAAAAGCTGGTGCATTGGCTGAGACATGGACTGTAATTCTGGGAGCAAGTCGGCAAAACATCCAGGACTTGTACAGGTGCATCCCAGGCAGTCCGCGTCAACTCCAAGGAGCACAAACCCTGGTTATAAGTAGTGACAACTTACTGTCACTGAGGCTAGGCAGTCAATTGTAGCCGTAAGCGTTTGCTTAGAAAAAAAGACGATTTCCTGCCCCAGGATTTAGAGCTTGTCAAAGGTGTCAGTCTGACAGTCCTGGAGCTTGATGTCCTCTCATTATCCACAGAAGAGGTGCAGCATGGCATGGGAGGCAGCAGGACAGGATTTTCAGCACTGGTCTGACAAGCTAGTTTTCTGTGACAGATAAATTGTTGATTTCCTGATGGAGGCTGCAATTTGTGGTGGTAGGGGCAGTGGTGCTCAGAGAGTGATTGCCCTCTCATTGTGAGCTGAGTCGAGGCAAACCACCTGCTTTGGGTAAATTGAGTGAGAAGTCAGTCACTAGTAGTGAATTACTGTCAAGACCTATCAGTGTAATTTAAACCAGGACCTCACAGACAAAAAATTAGGGCCCCATCTTAGCACTTCAGCATTCTCTCACCAAAGTTGTGTGTGCTGGCTTTCAGACCTTTGAATCATTCAATACCTTAGAAATTACTCTCTTGGATCTTGCCCTCCTGCTCAATAACTAGGGGTGTGAAGTCTTCGGGAAAACCCCGTGAGAGGAGCACAAGCCAGGTTTGACGTAGAAATGGTAGAACCATCTCACACAGGTGCTGTACCTAACCATATGTACTTCTGATTGGAAGCTGGTTTTCATCCACTGTCATATGGTAAAATGCACACACAGCTCAACCTCTCTGGACCTGCTGCTCCTGATAGCCTGGAAGGCAAGCACGCGGCCTGGATGAACAACCTTGCAAACTCAGGAGGAAACAGCTCTCCCATTTCCTGGTTCCTGCAGAAGTGCCCTAACCACTTGGCTTTACCCTAACTATGGATTAGTTTAACCAAAACTGCAGCACATCTGGGCAACTTGGAAAATACTGGTCAAACAAAAAACACTTATGCCCTAGGTATCCGTGAACGGTAGGTACCTAAAGTTTTTCTCTATCTTGAACCATTTGGTCTCTACACCCTTGGGGAGACTCATGGCTTCCATACTAGTTGCCATGCCTGTACTGACAGCTTCAAGGCAAGCACTTCTCCCTCCCCTGTGAAAGTGCAGCACTACCAGATGTGACTAGAAAATAAGCTTGAGACTCCATAATGAGCTGGAAGGAACCAGCATCACTTGGAATTCATGGACAATCACTCTGGTCCTGCCTGACGATTCTTCTGTTGCTTAAGGAGGGAAGAAATGAGTGAGTATGATGACTTCATCTTCTACGAGCCTCCGGCTTTACAGCTTGGAGGCTCAGCCCAGCTGCTAAGTCATTTTTTGCACTCTGCTGGCTGAGCTGATGCCCATCCAACTGCTTGTACAGTCAAAAAGGCTGTGTCAAGCCCTTGCAGGAACATTAATGCTATTCAAAGTGGCAGAGTCCCATTCTGATGTTCTGTACCCAGTGACTGGAACATCTCCCTCCACCTCCCTTCCCAGATGCGAAGCATTAGTTCAGATAATACTGCCTTTTATTCATCTTTAAGAGAGGAAAGTCGCACTTTGCATATTAATAGATTGAAATTTTAAATCCATTTAAAGCATCAAAAAGGGGGAAACATGCCCAAAGAAGCTGTGGATGCCCCGTCCCTGCAAGTGTTCAAGGCCAGGTCGGATGAGGCTTTGAGCAACCTCATTTAGTCAAATGTGCCCCGGCCCATGGCAGAGAGCTGGAACTAGATGACCTTTAAGGTCCCTTCCAAACCAAACCATTCTGTGATTCTATAATTCTATGAAAATCTCAGGAGATATTTATAGTAAGCTCCCAAACTTACGGTAAATTTTTATATCTGAAATATAACCACTCAGACTTTTTAAGTCATTGCCATAGGAGGAAATGGAAACATTTACATGCAGTGAAGAAGAACTAAAATCTTGCAAGGTATAATTTTGCATTAACTCATGCACTTCAGTGTCAATGGGGAATTGGGCATGGGAGCTATCCAAGTGCTCAAATTTTTACTACCAGAAATGTTGCCTCTAATGTTTTTTTGTCTCTGGGGGAAATTCATAGAATAGTTTGGGTTGAAAAGGACCTTAAGATCATCTAGTTCTAACCCCCCCCCCCCCCCCAATGGGCAGAGACACCTCACACTAAAACATGTCACCCAAAGACTCCATCCAATCTGGCCTTGAACACTACCAGGGATGGAGCATCCACAATTTCCCTGGGCAACCCATTCCAGTGCCTCACCACTCTTACCGTAAAGCACTTCTTACTTATATCCAACCTGAACTTCCCCTCTTGAAGTTTAAAGCCATTACTCCTTGTCCTGTCACTACAGTCCCTAATGAAGAGTTCCTCTCCAGCATTCCTATAGGCCTCTTTTAGATACTGGAAGGCTGCTCTGAGGTCTCCATGCAGCCTTCTCTTCTCCAGGCTGAACAGCCCCAACTTTCTCATCCT
>JAOEHX010029920.1:0-13023 GCA_025448015.1 Bolborhynchus lineola
CAACCTGTGGGAGTTGCATTCTTTCGATTCTCCATGTAGCAAACTGCGTGGCTGATTTACGGCCTAAACCATGACAAATGGGTTGCCCAGGGACGTTGTGAGTGCTCCATTGTTGGAGGTGTTAAAGGCTGGGTTGGACAGAGCCTTGGGTGGCATGGTTTAGTGGGAGCTGTCCCTGCCCATGGCAGTGGGGTTTGAACTAGATGATCTTAAGGTCCTTTCCAACCCTAACTATTGTATGATTCTATGATTCTATGACATGTGGGACAGCATTGAATGTTCTGCACAAGCCCAGGTAGATGAAGTCAGCTGCTCTACTCCTGTCTGTCAGTTCTGTTGCCCCATCATGGAAAGCCAACAAACTGGACAGGCTTGATTTGCCCTTAGTGAAGCCACATTGGCTGTCACCAGTCACGTCCTGGTTTTTCTTGTGCCTTAGCATGACTTCCAGGAGAATCTGCTCCAAGATTTTGCCAGGCACAGAGGTGAGACTGACTGGTCTGTAGTTCTGTGGGTCTTCCATTTTCCCTTTCTTGGAAATAGGTATCATATTTCCTTTTTTCCAGACTTTGGGAACTTCACCTGACTGCCATGATCTTTTGAATGTGATGGACAGTGCCCTAACAACTTAATTTGCCAGCTCCTTCAGGACCTGCGAATGGATTTCATCATGTTCCATGGACTTGTGCACATTCAAGTTCCTAAGATGATCTTGAACCTGATCCTCTCCTACAGTGGGCTTAGCACCTTCATCCTCCCAGCCCCTGTGCTTGTCTTCCAAGACTTGAGCAGTGTGCTAGAGCATTTGCTGGGGAAGATTGAGGGAAAGAAGTAATTGAGGACATCTATTGTTTGTTGGGGTTGGACAGGACCTTAACATCATCTAGCTCTAACCCCCCTGCCATGGGCAGGGACACCTTCCACTAGACCAGGTTGTTCAAAGCTCCATCCATCCTGGCCTTCAACACTGCCAGGGATGGGGCATTTACCAGTTCCTTGGGCAATGTGTTCCAGTGCCTCACCAGTTTCACAGTAAAGAATTTATGTTTTGTTTCGAACCTTATCTGTTAGTCAATATTGTTTTTAAGATATTAAGTAATTTTTAAGTTCTTCTTCTTGATACATGTTGCTCTCCAAACCTTTCCCCATTTCCCCAGTTTCCCCATTTTCACAGTCTCTTCCCTAAATTTGTGGGGTTTTTTGTTTGGGTTTTGTTTTTTTTTTTTTGTTTTTTTTTTTTTTGTAAGACTGAGGCTAATCCATCTTTTCTTTAACTTTCTTATAAATATTCTAATGTCTTTCACTTTTTCCATCTTTCCAGATTCAGTTCTGCATCCAGCTATCCGTGAAGTATTTACTACCCTTATGGCAGGCAGTTCTGCATTTTTAAAGACAAAAACAGAGCTATTGAGCCTCAATTCAGCTCCTTGCTGTAAGGGGGGAGGTACAAGACAGAATGACAGATCTAGAAGCAACAAATCATGAGAAGGAGATCAGCAATTTCTTTTTCCTCTGCAATGAGAAAGGTGTGTATATTTCAGCTTGTATAGGAGGTACTCTGAACAAAAGAAGTGATACAAATCCAAGGCAAATTTAAAGTATTTTACAAAAAACATTTTTGCCATAAGACAATCTTGGCAGGAATCTATGCAGAGGCCTTACACGAGCAGCAGAACAGCAGTATTAAGTAACTTTTTTTTTAAATGCTCAAAGAAATAAGGCAGAGAGAGGGGGGAGGCCAGAGTTTTTTGAACTGCGCTTTCTATGAAATACTTCAGAGTGAAAAAATACACACGGTTTTGGTTGTGGTTTTCTTTTTTCTCTTTTTTATTTATCCTCTAATTAGTTCCATGGGAATAATCCCAATTTAGAATTACTCTGAAAGAAATATAGAGACCACCTATATGTAGTAAGTTACTAAGAGAGGCTGCATCTCTCTCCATAAGATAAAATATATTATATCTTCAAGGAGCTTGTCCTGGGTTCAGCAGTAGCAGTCAGTTTTCTCCTTCTTAGTAGCTGATGCAGTGCTGTGTTTTTGACTTTCAGCTTGGGAACAGCACTCATAGCACCAGTGCTTTTAGTTGCTGCTCAGTAGTGTTTACTTTGACCAAGGACTTTCTGAGTCTTATGGTCTGCCAGGGAGGAGGGGAAGCCAGGAGGAAGCAGAGACAGAGCACCTGACTCAAACTGACCAAAGAGGTATTCCATACCGCAGCACATCATGCGCAGTATATAAATGGAGGGCAGTTACCCGGTATCAGCTGGGTATCGGTCAGTGGGTGGTGAGTGGTTGTATTCTCTTCCCTTGTTATTTCCCTTATCATTATTTTTATTGGTGGTAGCAGCAGCAGTTTTGTGTTATACCTTAGTTACTGGATTGTTTTTATCTCAAGCCGGCGGGAGTTACATTCTTTCAATTCTCCTCCCCATCCCTCTGGGACCAGGAAGACGAAGAAGGCAGGAGAGAGGGAGTGAGAGAGCAGCTGCATGGTTCTGGGTTAACTGCTGGGTTTAAACATCGACAGAGTTACACAGCAGAAAATGAGTTGCGCCCTGGCACTCTTAACAAGTTGCCACCTATCACTACATTAACAGTATTATTGAAAGGGTATGATAAAATATGGGGTTTTCTCACCCATTCAGATAAAATAATGAAAACCAAACTGCAGCAAATTTAAAGGTGTTTGAAATTATTTGATCTGAAGAAATCTGAACTATTTTCTTCAATAAGATACTCATTAATTGACATGAATAAAGCAAGGTGAAGGAAGAGCAAAATAATGAAATTCCTACTTTTCAGTAAACTTATTTTCACTTACCCTTCTGAAATAATTTGCTTAATGCTAATAAAAACATAGACTCACAAGCAACCTCAATTATTGTTCTCAGAGCAATTGCTAGCAGTTCTCAAATTCAGGAGTGCAGTTACAGTAATATAAATAGTTGCCTTTATACAGATATATATAAGCAGATATATAGATATATAGTTGAATAAAATTGGAAGTATCATTGCCAGGTGTTTGCCTTAGTAGGAGTTAGAACTGCTAACAAGAAATTTTTAGACAAATTTTGCTAGAGCTGGTGAGCTATGTACAATATGCACAATATTACACTTCACAGTAACATGCCTAATCAAGATTTCATAAATTAGCTTTTTGCAGGCAGGTCTGAATATTTAGGCCTGTGTTTACAGTTTGTCACATAACTCCACTATTTTTACTTCGTTTGGATGCTCAGACTTTGAATAACATGCCACCCTTTCTACTAGAATGATATGAACCCACAAAAATGGCATCCACAAATAAATGGCCAAAATCTGTAGTTTTCCCCTTGAATGATATATTTAAGAAGCAGGTTTTGCAGAAAATTTTGTTTCATGAAATTCAATGAGAAACTTTATGACATAGTTTTATTTTTATTTATTTGCCATTCTCATGCCAAATAAAACCTTTATTTTATTTAAGCAAAAGGAGAATTTCTGATTGAGCTTTGGCTTTGCTACTGCTAAGTGTCCTAAGAAAAAGCAAAGTAATTTCTGAGAGCAATTTGAAGGCAGAAAGGGGGAAATAAGAAGCAAAAATCAAGTGTGTTTACCAGAAGTCACTGCAATATGTGGTAGCAGCAATACAGTTTTGCAAGGTATCAGTATGACATAAATTCTCCTTCAAAACCTGACTGTGCCAATTAGCTTTCCACTACTCTGTTCAGATACTCTGTTCACTGTCTGCAGACCTTCCTCTACTAGGAAAAACTTGGTGATTCATACCATTGAGCAATCTAGTTTGTCCTATTTAGTGCAGAGCAGCTACGAACCGAGAGAAACAAGACTGTCAGTATTCAGTTTGCCTATCTTAGATACTCAGAATCATGAGTCACAGTCTAATGTCCTGAGCTTTAGAGAACAATCTGGGAGATCCTTCCATTCTTTGAGATTTAGGTAGTGTTTACAGGCTTTCCTCTGCAAAGCCAGAAAATCTTGAAATGTACCTTTCAGTAAATAAATAAAGAAAATACAAACGTAAGTATTGAATTTAGTGCTTTAATATAAGCACTAAACAAAATATCTAAAGGCTTTTAAAATGTCAATATCTGGCTATTGTACTAACCTGCTCAATGTCAGGAGGCATCCATTCTAAAAGAGGAGAAATACAGCAGTCTGGGCACTGCAGCTTTCTCACTTCTCTGTGAGTGAAGTCTTTGTAAAACAAAAGCAGCTGGCAACTAGCAGTAAAATGGCTAGTGTGGGTCAGAGAAAGAAATGCAAGACAGGAAATAAAAAGGTGCAAAAGCCCCCAAACAAACCAGGAAAAAAAAATAACCCTAATATTTATTCCTAAAAATATTTATATCTGGATCTGGCAAAGTCTGACAGAGTAACTATATCAATACTTTTGGAGATCTAGAAGTCTGGGATATAAACTGAGTGGTACCCAGATCCCCAGTGTTGAGGACCAGTGTTAGGAAAAACTCTCCATTCAGCTTTTGGTAATCTAACAGTTATTGCTGCTTCTGATGTCAAACTGTAGAAAATGTTAGCGACTATTTTAAATTGCTTAGCATTATATTTTCCCCAGTGGCCCCAAGATCAGGACTCATGTGTCAAGAAGAAAGTGCATTTCCAGGTACTTCACTTCCAATCAAAGTTACCTAATTGGACAGCTTGCTACCACTGAGACTCTGACCCACAATTATCAAACTACTCAGCAAAATGAGTCATTCAACTCATTTCAGTGTCCTAGGACTGCTTGTTTGCTCATACTATTACCCAAATATCCTATCCATTCAACCCCCCAATTTTACTTAACAGAACCCTCCTGCTTTTGGAGAAATTAAAAGAATAGAAGGAACAGGAAAACAGGCAAGACGCAGACTCCTGGCTCACAGAGCCATCATCACCAAGCAGGTGTATAGCCAAGTTATTCAGTAATGATCTGGGTGATGGCACCAGTTAACAACTTCACCATTAGCCATTCTGATGACATCTGATAGACTAGTCATCCAGAAAAGAAAGAAAATTAAAAATATTAGTTAAAATGGAGGGGGAGTAGAGCAACATTACAGAAAAGGAACCCAAAACAACATCTGGAGCAGAGAAACACTCAGAGAGAGCCTGTTTACCTGGCAGGTGGAAATGGAGTACATGAGTACAAAAATGCTTGTAAGTCAACACATGGGAACAATGAAACATGTTCAAAAACATATTCCCTATAACACCTTTTACACCTTTGCAAGGGGCTGATCAATTCCTTCTGTATTACAAGACTGAAACCATTTCTAGGCTAGGATTCTAGCACTCTAAAGATTGATTTGTTCTCTAGCTCATGTGAAAGACAACTGCTGGAGAAAATGGTCCCATCCTTCTTTAAAAGGGACAGCAAACATGCAGCAGCGGCTTAAAAAAAAATTCACAAGAAAACAAGAATTTCACATATCGCGTTGAATTGAAAATAAGGGAGTTACTCTTAAACCAACATGAAGAGAGCTAATGATCATTGCTCCAGAGTAAAAACATGTAGTAAGAGATAAGGATTCTACAATTTAAAAAATAAATATTGTACCTATGACTGACTTGACCAGTAAAACTATACCTTCCTTTTCACCCTTTAACACAGAAAAAGAACTGAAATCACAAAGCAGCTCAGAGTTAATACTGAACTGTAAGCCACCTAAGTATTCCCAAAAATTATTTCTGTGATCACTTGATAGTTTTACAGAAAAAAATACCCAGTCTGTACCATATAAACCCCAATTTATTTCTATTTCATGGCATAACCAAGGTTATTTACTATGCTTGGGCAACTACAAATTCTACTTTATAAATAGATATTATCACTGTTGCTCTAGTATTATTACAACATGTATTGTACTACTGGTACTATCTGGAGGTAGACATTTAGCAGCACAACAATTGACGCTTCTAACAGCAAAGTCTTGCATTTTTATCTTCCATTGGTGAACATGCACTGATAATCAGAAAATCGTAAGACTCTCACTACGAAATGCCCATTCTTATTTGTGTGTCATAGTAACATTCTCAAAATGACATGCATTGTGAATAGATTAACCTATGACAAAACATTCATTCAAAAATAATCTGAAGTTCCAGGAATCTTCACAAAGTTCTCTATATTCTGCAATCCATCTTTTAAAAAATGCTTATTTTATAACCTAAAAACTGAATCCTTTTGCTGTGTATAGCATAGAATCCAATGCACAACTGCCAGACAAGTAGCCTATTACAAAGAAGCACTGTTCATGGCTTATAGTACATAATAAGTACTTACAATGACAAAATATATTGCTCTGATAAGATTATAAACACAGTATCAGAAGAAAATCCATAAAAATCTAATTATGCACACATAGTTGCAATATGAAAAGCTAGTTAAGGCGTTCAGACTGAAGGTTTTAAACTATAATTAATTTTAAACATATAACTACTTGTGGACTTAATTCCTCCAGGAATTTAATTTTGAATTTTTTCTGTTACTTGCTGATCAGAATAGAGCTCCAAGGCCAACAGGCTTTTAGTATTGCCTTTAATTTAATACAGCTGTTTAATACAAACTCAGCTCAGGTTAGTAGAAACAGAGAAATCAGATGTTTTGGAGCTTAGTGATTGAAACTTACCTGTAATGAACCTGTTGTAAGTCAAGTCTGCAAAAGGGTTTTCAACTACCACCTTTGAAAAGTTTGGAATAGGGAAATACACAATCCAAACTGTAGAAAGGAATAACAGAATGAACTCGTCATTCATACTGACATAACCACAAAATTCAAGCACTCTATCCAGACTGCCACAAATACATACTTGGGTCCATATTAACATGAAAGACCTGATGCATAAATTTTTCTAACTGACAATAGAAGGATACAGGAGTGTCACCTCTCTATTATGACCATGACTTCACATGAGTAATGGTAAAGTCTCTGGATGACAAGCTAAAAGTAACGCAGAACATAGATCATTATGTAGACTTTAAAGCATACAGACCATCCCTATATGTCTTCATCTGTTCAGCTGTTACAGGAATAAACCAGAGAAAGACAACATTATAACCCAGTGTAGTATAAGGATGATATGAAAAATTAATTTGGATAACAATGAAGAGGATACTGCACATGAAGGAAAACAAATACTCATCTTGCCAAGAGGCAGGTTTGTTAAATTCTTAACCTCAAATGCTATGGAGTCAAACCTATTAAAATTAATGAGAAGATTTTCATTGACAAGATGACTGAGCATTAAAATCTCAACAGGACACATGTGGAAGAAATTCAGTCCTTTGTTCTCCATGATAAATATAGATATGTATATATATAGGTGGTCTTGATGTTTATATATATAAAACCAGGAGATATATATACACAAGTATATATTAGAAAAAATGCAGAGACATTGAAGTCTCAAGAGAGAATGCCAAAATTTGAGCAGAAAATGGAAACAGCAAGAGAAGACGTGAAGTTAAGCTCTCTGCAAAGGCTGACAACTCAGAGCGCAGTGCTGAAGGAGGTTTCAAGCAGGGAAAAAGATTCAGTGAAAATGACGGATTATATGCATAAAACCTTGCCATGATATTCTTAAATTTTAAGAAAAATTCTTTAGGAAGGCTATTAAAGGAGTACTCAAGACAGGAAAGAGCTATGAACATGCTACAAGTGTGAACAAAATCTGACTGCATTCCTGTAACAGTACTGTGAAGATCTGCAGAAATAGAAAAGAATGAAGAATATATATATATATATATATATTTTTTTTTTACCAAACAGGCTTTATTTAAAACATTGGAGTCCCTCTGTCATATTATGTTCTCTATTACTTTTGTCTATCACCCTATTATCACTTATTATCACACAATTTTATATGCAAAATATAATTAAGATATTCTAATGAGATCTTAGTAATAGGAAATTTGGGTATATTACACAAGCATTATGAGGAGTCAAAATAAAGCCATCTGAGCTATCAGGAAGTAAGTAAGAAGCTGAAGAACTAGCTGCCACACAAACATGAAGTTTAGTTCTCCTTTTAATTACATTATTGTGAACCTGAGTTGTTGCAAGAATGAAACTGTAGACTGTGATACCCAAGACTGAAACACTGCAGAAAGAGAAAGGAAGGCAGGAATGAGTTGAAAAGAGGAACTATGCTTATTTTTCTTTTGACAGGGAAAAGGAAAGCAAAATGGGGAGGAAAAGAAAGGAAAAAAATAAAAAAGACAGAAAAATGATAGAAAAATCCTTTCTACAAGAGATACTGTGAATAACAATTAGACTGTTCACCTTAGGCGTTGGAGCCATTTTATTGAAGTCACAATCCAGAGAAAGGGAAGAGACAGTAGTATATATTTACTTACCATCCAAGGGCAGTAAATAAAGCAGACAGACCAAAAGTATTTATGGAAGTATGAAAAACCTGTATGCATTAATTTTGTTATTTCTTGAATTTATACTCTTCAGATTTTCTTTTCCAAGTGATAAACCCTAGATGTCCAAACACTAGTGAATTTTCAGGTGAACTTTTGCAGAAAAGTTTTTGTTCATATCCTTCCTTTATTAAATCTTTGTAAAAAGTCAGATAACAGAACACATGGCCTGAACCATGAAAATAGGAAAATAGAGTGGTAATGAAATGAGAAATTAAGAAACTTTCTCCATATGGTATCTCTTGTACATAATGATGAAGAGCCATGGTTCATAGGTAAACAACTATTTCTTTTCCCAACTTATGCTGGCATTAAAAAAATACAAAAAAAAAAAAACCCAAAAAACAACCCAAAAAAACAAACCAGAACAAAAACGCCAAAACAAAGGCAGGAAGAGCCCAGGACAGATACCACTAGGCCAGCTCCTTAGAACTGCTAATTATTTTGTAGCTTTGCAGACAAAGGGAGTATTCTGAATACCCATAAACTTGAGTGCATATGGCTCTGCAAACTGGGGAAGATATTATAACTGTGCTGCTTGTAAACTGCCATAAATTTGTGGTTACTGTTTTTTTTTTAATGTGTCTTCCACTTGTTTGGTTCCACTGACTGAAGTAACAAGTCTTTTGAACCTGCACGTTTTCATGTCGCTAAATGAGGAGCTTGAAAAGAGCAACACATTGGTAAGGTGTCCAAGTTACCTGTCTGCAAATTTTGGAAATGAATGTATTACCTGTTACAGCTGCCTCCCAATTAGGAAGTCTTTCAGAACAATTAAAGTTAAATCATTGTTTATTTCTTTAAGAGAAAAGTTATGTTCTACATATATACGCCCTCAAGTCCACGTCACCAATCATCTACCTCAGTCATAGATGTCAAGGCTTTGTTGTTTCAAGATGCTGCAGTGACAATTAAATGAATACCACACTCCCCAAAAGAAGAGTGTAAACACCACTTGTGTGTTGTTCATATATAAATCTATGTTGAATATGTTTAGGCTGAACTACGCAGCAATTCTGCAAGCGGACCTTTCCACAGACTCAGCACACATTTAGTATTGACAAGTCATGCATCAATAAGGACAAACGCATCACAATCTAGGCTAGTGTCAGTAACATCAAACACAGACTTTCCTGCCTACAGTGAATCTAAGAGCCAATAATTTGAAAAAAATCACATCTAATTAAGCCTCCTGTTGGACTCGTAGGTCTAAACATAGCCTGCATTTGGGAGATGTTGACCTTAATTATGAAAATATTAATAAAAAGAAAGAAAAGGGGAGGGAAATGTCTGTTTACTACAGACATCTGACTAATAACAGTATTCATCAGGAATAAACTCTGAACTTGCTGCGAATGCCACAGGCGCATGGTATTTAGATGGCCACCTCAGGAAAAAAATCCTGCCTCACTTAATAAAACGCCGTTAAACTTAGTGGTTGCTTATCAAAATAGACATGTTAAGCTTTCTTTTGCATTCAAGTATTGTATTGCCATCATCCTGCTGCAATACTACTTTATTCAAAGTAAAAAGCAGGAATGTGTAGTAATACTCATTGCAATGCCTCCTTTCTACTTTTTTTCTTTGTCAATGCTGCCACCTTCTGATAGTCAGAAGTTTCACCAAGCTTCTCAAGTCCAGTGTTCAAGTTACAGCACTTCGGACAACTTTGTAATTGCAGTCTCTGCGGCCCTCAGGCTCAGGAACCGTCTGTCCCCTTCCCAGTCCCATATATTTCAGCTGGATTTTTACATACGGATGGAAGAGAGGATTTGAGGAGGATAAACATTTGCGGCATTACAAATTTATAAGACTAAACCTGAAAGATGATGGAATTGACATTTGTTCGTCAATCTTGTTCTAAACTGCCTGCACTCCCACATCACTGAAGCCACTGAGAATTTTCAGAAGTTGCCCCTAATTACTGTTTCTGTGCCATAATATAATTTCCTATCCTAAGTTCATGAGTATGTTTAAAGTACTGTTGAGCCTTCTCAGTTTAGTCAACTGCCTATATGTTCTATCCGTCGAGGTCAAGGATACCCAGGGAAAGAAAATGGATCATATAGATGAAATTACTCCCTTGAAGGATATTAAATACTGACCTACAACCTTGAACTGAACTCTCCCCAACTAGGAAAGCTGCCAATTTAATATGCTTTCATATTCTTAAAGATTTCAGCAGAATTCACTTAATTTAATAAATTCACAGGCATTGACATCAGCCGAGGGGGGAGGTGCCTCTGAAAAAAAAGTGAGTCACAATTTAATAGAATTCCAGAAACTCAGTTTCATGGAGCTTTCATCCAGCTAAACATAAACAAGTACAATGTTTGGATGGTAAATAGAATACCAGTATTTGATTAAAAGTAAAAGGGGAAAAAAAAAGATCCAGATTTTTTTCTATTTTAGATGCAGGTTTCCACAACCAAGAGCAAGGACAGTCCATGTACCTGTAAAGCAAACACAAATTTCAAGCTTAGCTGAGAGAAAGAACAGACAAAAAAATCATAGAAACTGTAAGAGGATCTTACCCTAAATATTTTCACTGGCGTATAAAACTATACATAACTTTCTTATATCATAGTTAAATGCCACAGACTCTTGCCTAGAGAAATTGAATCAGTCATTCTCTCTTTTTCACTCAGGGGTCTAATGAATATTTAGTGCAAAGTGGAACTGCTCTGATCTGACTCCAAAGCAGACAGATATTTCAAACTACAGTCTCTCATATCCCAGGCAAGTAGCCTTATCACTAAACCACTGGTAAACAGGGTGCCCATGTGCCTCCCTGTGTTGAAGGTAGGGATCAGTGAGCATTGACCTCCAAGTGGAAAAGGCAGAGGAACTCTCACTTTATGAATGGTGGCAAGAATCAAGTAACAAAATGCACAGCCTTGTCAGAATCCGACATTTCTTCGCATAGCCAGAAGTAGAAAAGTACATGACAAGGGCGCTTTATTAGCAGTAATCTGGGCAGCTCTGTGATCAGCCATCTTACTCGTACCTAGATTTTGGACTGAGGTGCCCAACTTAACTAGCAAAAAACTTAACTAGCAAAACTAGCACGTCTATAACACACAAAGTGCAATATAGAGAGGTCTTTTACATGTCATTTGCAGATCCACAAGCAGCATAGCTCTTCCTGATGACACTGAACCAAAGGAAAGACTGCTGAAAGGAATTCCTTTTAGTTTAGTTCTTTAAACTCTGTTTCACTTTATTGTTGTGAATAGGTTCACAAGGGGCTCAGCAGCATAATGCAGTCCACACATCTTTAGGCTTGCATATGCAGCTAGAATGCAGAACAATATGATAGTCTGTAACTTGTTGAACATCTGCTACTCTGGTGAACTATTTTAACAACCTAATAAAATAGAGTACTCCATTGGCTTTTAAGTGCTTTACAAGATCTGTAGGTAAAGAGGTTACTCTCACAGCTGATTATTCATCAGAGACAAAAATGATAGGTTGTATGTCATTAAAGAAAATCTCAAAGTTTAGCAAGTTGAAAATATCAGATAAGCTTTTAATACCATATACTGAAAGCAGTTCATGACACAGAAATCATCTTAGTGGAATATACCTCAATACTCACCTATTATTTTTACAGGAAATCTTCTGGAAGAGTCACAACTCCACATGAACTGCCCACCAGTCGTGCCAGCTAGCTCATCACATTGAGAAATGAAAAATAAAACATCTATAGATTTTTAGGTCATTTTAAGACACAGTTTGAGAGTAAACCTGTGTTTGCTGCGTAACCAAAATTCCTCCAGTAGAGAATGCAGGTAAAGAGTGAGCTGCTAGAAATGTTTATATTGTAATAAATCTCCAAGATTAGTAACATACTTTTAAAAATTAGAAGTAAAACTTTTTTTAAAGACTTAACTTCCACACAAGTTTTTTTAACTGCCTGCATAACAGCCAATAGCATAATTTAACTATGAGGACTTCAATTACTGCCCAAATTCTTTATTCCACTCATTTTAAAGTTGTTTACAATGGGCAGATTCCAGTCTTTGTAAAGACTTTCCCTTCAAATAGGTTCACAGAAATGAGCTGGAATGCTTCCTATTAAAGGTATTACATCATTTGAATAATAGTTACAAAATAGAATCAATAGTTCCAGACCCAAAGGAAGAAGAAAAGCAAATGCATAATTTTATGAGTCCAGTAGTGTGTTAAAAAAAGAGAAGCATGTACAGTATGTTCATTGAATGCCATGAAATATAAAAAAAGCCTGATACACAGATGTCAATGACTACTGAATTAGGTCTAAAATATGTCAAGTGAAGGAAAGCCAAAAGCTGCAGCTCTCATTCTTGAGAACAATCTCCTTAAATTTCCTTAACAAAATATTTTTACTATACCAGCATATCTACCACTTTGGTTTGCATTATTCTTTGAAGAAACACGCTTTTAGTTATAAAATATCAGTATAGTTGAAGTGTATAGTAATGCACTAAAATAGTGAGCTGCAATACTATACAAGTTTGCACAAACCCATTGGAAAATACATGGGTTACTGCTATAACAGTATCTAAAATATGCAATCATTGTTTTGTAGCTTCTGGTTTTTTTGGGGTTTTTT
>JAOEHX010029923.1:0-16324 GCA_025448015.1 Bolborhynchus lineola
ATTTGCTGGTAATGACTGAGGCAAAGAAGTCATTAAGAACCTCAACCTTCTCCAAATCCAGGGTAGCCAGTTCTCCCAATAGCTTCTGGAGGGGGCTCATGTTGTCCCTAACCTGTCTTTTATTTGCAGTGTACCTATAGAATCCCTTCCTGTTATCTTTCACATCTGTAGCCAAGTTTAATTCTAAGTGGGCCTTAGCTTTCCTAACTTGGTCCCTACCTTTCTGGACCTTGCTTCCACCTTTTATAAGCCTCTTTTTCCCTTTGAATTTTCCTCAGCAGCTCCTTATCCATCCAAGGGGGTCTCCTGGCCTTCCTGCTGTACTTCCTTCTGGTTGGGATGCAACACTCCTGAGCTTGTAGCAGGTGATCCTTGAATATCAACCAACAGTCTTGGGCCCCCTGCCCTCTAGGGCTGTATCCTGTGGAACTTTACTAAGCGAGAGTTCTTGCTTCTGCAAAGAAAGCTCTTGCTCTTTTGTAAACGGAGAGGTGATGGGGACATGAGGTTGCTTCTGTATAAACATTTTCTTGTACTTTGTCAGTAAAACCACCCAGTTGATGTTGGCTCATGGGGTGGGACAAAAGAAATCTTACTTCCTTAAGAAAATGTTTGTATTGCAAAATGAATAGCTGTGGCCTGATTCACAAGTAATAAAACCAGATGCCTTTCTGCAATTTGCATGGTGACAATTTATACGCTTTGGTCATAAGGTGTTCCTCCAGTGCCCTTTCTTAAAGACATGGAAGTGATAGATGAGGGACAACTGGTTAAACTGTGTCAGGGTTGATAACGTGACAATGTGACTGGGTTTTTGTTCTTTTAATGATGAATCAAAGAGGTTTCTAATGTGCACATTAGAGGTAAAAACCTAGAAGCGAAAACTGTCATTCTAGAAGGATGTATTTAAAAAAAACCCCTTACTATTTCTAAATCATGAGCTGGACTGTACTGCACAAAGTCAGGGGAAGCATTGATTGCTTATGCAGGGTACCAAAATGTATCATCTCAGAAAATGAAGGTCATCCAAGATACTGCTTTGGGACTGGCAGATGTCATGCAAGACTTGTGGTAGATCCTGCTGGTCTTGAGCATCAACACATGTGCCTAAACATTGCCAGTTTTTACTATAGGTTTGGAAAAATGGAAGCACATAATTTCTTGAGGAACAGGGCCAAGGTCAGAGTCTTGCTCAGTGTAGAAGTCACTCATTGAGTGCAACCCACCACTTCAGATTCTCCAAGCAGATTCTATACTGTTCAGCGGTATTTTTAATTTCATTTTGCAAGTTATGACAGGGTGGCATGTTAACTTGCATTGTGAAGTGAGGCATCTTAATGAGAACTTAACTGGATGCTTACTGTGCAGCTTACCATGCCTTATGTTGTGCATGCTAAGAATAGCAGTAGTTTACTGTAATTCCAAGGGACTTCTTCAGTTGGGCAATTTTCAAGGTCATTGAGCAAAGGAAGAAAAATCCCAGTTTGTGAGTTTAGCTGCAGTGTAAATATTAGGAAGATCTCAGAACTACACACTCTAAGGAAGGGAAAGGAGAAGGGAGGGGTAAAAGAGTCCGATGTCCAGGAGGTATTCTTTTTGTTAGTGTCTGATTATATTTTGTCTCTGAGGCAGAGAAATATTCTGATCAATATGAAAAACCTTATTCCTACAATAATATACCAAGGTTCTTATTTTTCATTTACTAGTATCTCTGTGTATCAGGGAGGAAAATTTTTGTACAAAGTTCTATGTGCATGTGTGTGGTCACTATATACATGTATATATGCATGGTGATTTTTAGAATCTGTATTATTGTATTTTTATATATATTTGCATGATGATTTTTATAATCTGTATTATTGCCTTTCTTGTATACATATGGAATAATGGGATGGCTGGATTACTTGGAAAACCTTTGGAGATGGGATTTGGAAGAGTGAATTAAGTCAAAAGTATATGCCAAAGCTTAGTCTGAGCTTCTAATTGCTTCTGTTTGTTGAGGTTGACCCATATATTAGCTGTATTCTTACATTGGTGCAAACTTAGTGTTTTCAGCCCTGACTCCTGGAAAGGCTGCATAGAAATACAGTGAAATAGCAAAAAGCCCTGTTGTCTTAAGTGTGTGGGACATGCTCCTGGGTACCTTAGGGTCTTTGGTTTTGCTCCCACAGTTATTGCTGATTCATATGGCAGTAGTATGAAGAGCACTAGAGTCTGTGTTTAAGTATTTGTTACGTTGATCTGTGAACTTGTAGAGAAAGAAATCAATGTATGAATATTTTTCTTACGATGCAGACTGGATCAAATGATTTCATATTTGCTTTGAGAAAAGATCTGAGGGAATCCTTTAAAAGATGGGAAAACTGGTCTGTAAGATGCCTTAATTTTGCAAGTGGGATAACCATTTGAAAAAGTAAACTGGACAGATACACTCCATGAGAGAATACAGAAATACACATAGCTATTCTCAGATGGAGAGGTGAAACAATTTCAGTTGCAAAACTGGGTGCTTGCATTTTAAACTGACAAAGCAGAAGAGCTGTTAAGGCTGGTAGGTATTCTCATTCAAATTTGGCTTTCTAAAATAAGAACTATTTTTACGGAGGAGGTGCAGCAGGTAGCTTCATACACAACATCACTATTTTTAGCCTACCAATTCAGTGGTATGAGTGCATGGCATCTGAATTAAGGAAAGGTTACTGACTTACTATTATAGTGACTTTTCTTTCCTCTTGTCAGTTTGACTACATGTATGATAATAAATTGGTTCTTGAAAGTCTCGTACTATGGACATTAGCAGTAATTATAGGGCGAGTTTAAAAAAGCTTCCAGTAGCTCTCAGCTACTGTTAAAGTCAGAAGGGAAATCAGAGAATTGTGCCACAGTTCAGCATGTTCGTATATACCAACTGTTGTTCATCCTTTGCCTGGAGAACTAACGATTCCTAGGTTTTTTTCTAACATTAAAAAAAAAAAAAAAAGAAAATTTCAGACATTTTTCAGTTCTATTTTATATCTCTAGGTTGATAATAGATACATCATCTTCCGGGGAAAGACAGTCAGCTCAGCCAGCAGCCAAACCCAATCTCTTAGTCACTGGAAACATTGTGGAGTGTGGGCTTTCTCCTTCTGCTGCTTCTTTCACAGCTCCAGCCTCCACACGGCCTCATAGCTGATCAGAAGCTCTTTGTTTGTGCATATATGTGATTATGTTGGTTGAGAGTGCAGGGGCTTATTTTACAAAATGGAGCTTGTAAGTTCCTGTAGCACATCCTCAGACATCCACATCTTGTCAGGAGTTGTGTAGGAGAGGCAAGAGTAGGAGCGCTGAACAAGTTGGTGATAGACTACACTGACAATGAAGAAAGCTATGGGATAGATTTGTTGTCCTGCGCTGTTACATAAACATCATAGATATTGACTGTAATGCAGGGCAGCAACCCCTTTCCTTAATTTGGGGCATATCAGTTCAACATGCACATGGGTTTTCCTTCTGTGGTGCCTGAGGCAAGAGTGGGTAGGGCTAATTACTGTATTAACTGAAGGAGAGACAGAAAGCTATTGGTGGTGTATCTCTGTCTTCACACACGCTATTCCCCTTTCTCTCTCTTTTTAATGCCCTGAGGGTGACTGCTGTAGAGTATAATTGCTCAATTCGGTGCATCCACAGAGGATCTGACATGCCACCCTGCACTTGTTTGTTCTCTGCCTGCTTGGCAGTGACAGAAACCAAGCCGAGGTCATGTGAGTGCAGCCAGAGGAGCGTGGTAGTGCTGGGAACCCAGTTACACTACACTGGGCTTCTTTCATGCCGTCTGCGTGAACAGGGGTTAGCACTGTACCCAAATGTCATGGAATTAATTTGTGACTTTTGTGGAAATGCATCTACATGGCGCACACTGAGGAACCCCAAGTGAAGCTGGAAACAGCATGTTGTTCTTCCAGGGCATGTGGGAAGGTCTGACCACAGATAGTTGAACAAGGTTCAAATGCAAGGGTACTGGCGAGAGTGACTTTGTCTGGGGCAAAGAATCAAGGGCCTGATCGTAGAAAGCCCTATACCTGCTGTTTGTGTGGCACAAGCTATCTACCAGGGAGACCTAGGTTTAACAGTCACACAAGGGACTTTATTAGGGCAGACATGTTCCCTGATACATAACCCTGACATCCTAAAGAGTTTGAAGCGTCATTTTGTATACTTATATTTGTCTGTTTGCATTTGAGGCATTCCAGTGAGTATGCGCTTGTCTTTCTTGCATTATTTAGGATGTAGTCTAGCAAAAGAACCTGGAGTTTTATGCTAATGGGCCCTGCTACATACTATGTGTTTTGTGTCTATGTACAACAATCTTGAGAACTCAGTTTCCAGTGTCATTGCTGAGTGTTGTTGGGTCACAATGGGGTCTCATACAGGAGTTGTAATGTGTCATAACTTGTACAGCTGGGCACTGCCAGAGTTGATGTGACATTTGGCAGAAGAACCTGGAATCATTTAGTAGAATACAGCCACACTAGTGGTGCTGGCCATTTTAGAGATAATGGAATCAAGGGAAACTTCTAGAAAGCTATTACATTCTTTCTCAGAATGTTTTATTAAATGTCACAAAATCTTATTTTGCCTTTCTGCATATTCCATCAACTTGATAGCTCACAGACTGATGCAGTTCCAAGGCTCTGTAGTGTTTCCAGTGAATAAATTTTCAGCTTATAACAGATATTTTCTTAGTCCTTAAGTATATGATACTGTGTTTGGATTGTGAAATTCCATTCCATCTGTATGTCCCATATGTTCAGCCCTCCTACCGTTCTAGTTTGTTTGTGGTCAGCTTTCTTCACTATGTGAAGGAAAGGACATGAGTGAAGGTACTAGTGAAGGATTCTCGCTGATAGCTCTGCAGTTGTGGTGACAGTTCATACAGCTGCGTGTTGCTGAAAATCTCTCATTCTTTTTCTGGGTAGCCCAGTGCACTATTAATGGCAGTGTTTGTGTAGCAAGGGAGAACTAAATTCAAAGGTCTTTCCCTGTCTCCCAGTGTTTCAGCTCAAGTGAAAAAATACGCAGATACAACTGAAAGAAAATAATTTGTGCTTTTAAAAGTTTCCTATATCCTTGTAGTGGATAAACTACAACACAGGTTGATGGGGAAATTTCCCAGGTGAAAGTGTTTAGAAATGGAGAAGGCAAACAGCATTCTGGTTTTTCCTGGGCATGTTAGTGGGGATGCAGATAGTTTCAGAAAGCGGTCATTAGATTCTATTATTGAGAAACAGGAAAAATGTTTGATATTGCTTTTCCTTGCTTAATTAATGTTTGAAAGATGTTTGATATTGCTTTTCCTTGCTTAATTAATGTTTGGGGTTTTTTGGTTTGCACTTTTTGAGACTCTAGAAGGGAATTTCCAAATATACTTGCTCTTAAACAAAAGCAGGGCTGAAGTGGGAGAAGCTATGTTAAGAGTGGTTTCCTTTCCAAATCCTTCTCTGGGAAAGCATGCCATTGTCTTTCGAATTCTCTCCTCTTACGTTGTCTGTGTGTTTGTCATGGTTGATGGCTGGAAAGTGAAACTTTGACACTTCGGGGAAACTTTGCTAAACACTTTGACACTTTGGCCTTCGGGTAAAAACTCTGGCAGTGTTTTCCAGATAAGGGGAAAAACTTGAGTAGTGTTTTTCGGAGAAGCTGTGTTTTTTGCACGGTGTTTTGCTTGCACTTTTGTGCAGCAAAGTGTTTATTTTCTCTGCTAGCTTGGATTCAAATTGCAGTGCAGGCAGGGAGGTGTTGAACTTAGTTTAGCAGTTTGGTGCTGCACATGTTTTCTTTTACACTTATGCTGAAGCTTTTATCCCTGCTCTACCAGGGTATCTTCTTTACGTTGGTATGTTTTAGCAGGAATTAATTGTCTGGTTAGCAGGTGAGATGCACCTTCTTTGCTGCAATGAATACATAATTAGAGTTAACTGTTGTGTAGTGTGGAGTTACTTCTTTAAAAGATGAAAGCCTTTCCAGCAATGCTGAGAAAATATCTTTTTTTGAGCTTTTGCCTTTGTTTCCATCACAGATTTATTAGAACAAACATTTCTTGATCTCCTATTCTTGACTTTAACATTGGTGATGAGAAGCTTGCTGTCGGGGTGGTCAGGAGGCTTTCTGAGCCTCTCAGCCTGACAGGGGTGTGCTTTATTCAGTTAGTGCCCCAATTGCTGTTGTGAAACAATGTGCCCAAAGCAACACTCTTCAAACAAGATTTTGTGGGACTATAAAGGCAGAATTCCCTATAGTCATGTTATCTTTCAGTTGATCAAGCCAACTGTGGTGGGTTTTGCCTGAAGGCTTGAGATGAGAGTCTGTGGATTGCAAAGGTCCCTTTTGAGATTCTATGTAGGGTGACTGTTCTGTGGGAAGCACCTATAGTTGTTTAAATCAGTTCTACTGCTAGCACTAGACAGTAAAAACGAAGTGCTTTCTTTTCTTCTCTAAGAATGTCCAGTTGGGCATGTGAACTGACACAGTATTCGTATTTTTGTGATTAAAAACCTGCTTTGTGCTGCTTTTATACCTTTTGCCTTGAAACCCTTCTGGGACTGAGCAGAAAGTAAGAAAATGTTTTTTGTATGTAAGGAGGACCTGCTGAACCAAGTGGAAATGATGGGTGCGTGCAGAAAGTCAAACCAAATCCAGTTGTCTGTGCATTGTTTTTTTGTTTTTTAGTGTGGTGGTGGTGGGTTTTTTTTGGTGGTGGTTGTTGGTCTGTGCTCTTTTTTTAAAATGAGACCCAGTTTAAAAACTGAAGTGTGACACAACTTTCTTTTTAAAAACATTCTGATGTTTTCAGGTCTGTCTTGAAAGTGGTTGAGGTACTGTCCCCCTTGGTAATGACTATCTCTATGTAAAAAAGGTGGGATCTTAAAAGCAGCTGCTCTGCTTTTACAGATAAGGGAGAAAATGAGATTATCAGGTCAAGGGGTGCACTCTCTCTTACAAGTCATCTTTGCAATAGCAGAATGCATCCTTGTCGGCAACTCAGCCATGCAGCCCTCGCTCACTCCTCCCCCTTCTTCCCCCCTACTCCTGGAGGGATGGGGAGGAGAATCAAAAGAATGTAACTCCCACGGGTTAAGAACAGTCCAGTAACAAGGTATAGCATAAACCACTGCTGCTACCACCAATGATAATAAGGGTAAGGGAAATAACAAGTGAAGAGAATATAACTGCTCACCACCTGCTGATTGATACCCAGCCTGACCTGAGCAATGATCTCACCCTTCCGGGTAACTGTCTCCAGTTTATATAATGGGCATGATGTGCTGTGGTATGGAATACGTTTTTGGTCAGTTTGGGTCAGGTGTCCTGTCTCTGCTTCCATCTGGCTTCCCTTCCTCCCTGGCAGAGCATGAGACTCAGAAAGTCCTTGATCAGAGTAAACATTACTGAGCAGTAACTAAAACCTCGGTGTTATCAGTGCTGTTCCCAGGCTGAAAGTTAAAACCACAGCACTGCACCAGCTACTAAGAAGGAGAAAATGGCTGCTGCTGCTGAGCCCAGGATACTCCTTCATCCTGGATGAGTGATAGGCAAAGGCTTGACTGCAAGGGCACAGCTATGCACCAGAAGGACCTTCTTGAGGCAGCATCATTTGCTTTTTATAGCTTTTTCTCCTAAGGAGCCATCTGGATGTACTATGACTGCATTTCCATATCCCTCAAAGAAATTTTCTAATCATTGTTTTCCTGACAGGTGTTGACAAGAGTGATCAGCAATTTGTGCAAACCAGAAAGGTGTAACAGTAGGCAAAGGTAATGGGTTCATCAAGAACTACAGTTTATAGAAATAATGTACTTCAAAGTGGCAGTAAAATTGGGACTACAGGTTTGTACTTAGCAAATGAGCATTTGGTATAATCTAGCTGATGTTGCTCATACTATGTCAAGCTGAAATTACATGAGAAGAGCAGGCTCTGTTGTAGTGAACTGGGCATTCTGCAATACAGTTCTGTTTTTTCAACGCATTTCTTCCTAAAACAAATTTAACACCCTCAAATTAAATTGCAGTGACAGTATTATATATATCTCTAGCAGAAGTCCAGCGAAGGTGTTGGCAGCAAAACCTCCCCAGGCTGCCATATCACATAAAGCAACTTTGATTTAAAGGGGTGCCTTTACAGAGCATTTTGCCTGCATGTTTAGTCAAGCCCCTGATGATGCCTTTTTAGAGAATGACAAATAATAGAAGTGCTTTTGATGCTATTTGGGGGCTAGACAAAAGATCAGCAGTCTGTTTCATTTAGACAAGCAGCTGGTTTATTGCTGCATTTCCCTGCCCCCCGCTGCCAAACTGTGGAACTTTTGCCTAGGCATAAAGCTTTCAGGTAAATAACATTGTGATTCTTTGTTGTCTCTGGTTTGTTCTGTGTTACTTTTGTTTGAAAAGAAATTGAAATCACAGATTTGTTTGGTTTGCCGCCTGCCAAATGGTGTTATTGCAGAAATGACAGATTTTACTCTTATTGCAACTAGAAAGATATCTCGTAGTATAAAAATAGCTAATAAGTTATTGGTTTTACATAAGTAAAAATGAGGCTTAATTTTGTAGCAATGCACTGCAAGACAAAATGCAGGGCTGAATGACCATATTGTCTGTAACAGAATTTTTCAAAGCTCTGGTCGACAGAACTTCTGGTGCTCCTGGAAGCTGCACTGAGAGTTCCACAGAACCATTTTTAGTGCACACTGTGAATATTTTAGTTCTGGGCAGTTACAGTGTTGTACACAGGAAATAATGAAGGTTGTCCATGGCTAAAAACATTACTGTGTTTAGAGGCATTTTCCTTTATTGCAATAACTACAAGAGGCAAAATGATAAGGAATTTTGTTCACTATTTACAGAACATGTTCCTTGTAATTTGGCTTTATGCATCTGGATTGCTGACAGTAATTGTGCATGGGTATTGAAACTGTCTAATTGAAACTGATACCTGTCTAATTAGTGTTCTGACTTTGTTTCTTTTCCCCACACCTCTCTCAAAAAACAAGTTTTGCAGTGGTATGTGTACACACAGCTGGTATGACTTCTGAGGTTGTGTTGTGTTGACAAAGTAGTATTGGTTTCTGTAAAGTGCAGTTACTAGGTTGTCAGGTAAACTGTTAATAATAGTACCACAACCCCTCTAAACACCTGGTGCTGTAACTACTGGAAGTTGATTTATTTCATATATTAGCGTATACCATATATATGTGTATTTGCCAGTACAGAGTTTATAGTTCTGAGTTGGGTTTGATTTAGGGAAAAATGTGATAAGCTATACAATTGCATCATATCAGGATTTTAGATACCTGAACTTAGCTTCTGGCAGTGAATCGCTTCCCGTCTTTTCAGGCTGTGGTTTCTTTGTGTATGTGGTACCGGTTTCTTTGTAAATGACATTTTAAACATGTATACTTACATTTTTAATATAAATAAAATGTAAAAAACATTTTACTTTGAGGGACCTCTAAAATCAGGAATGAGCATTTGGTGAAATCTATGGTAGATTTTGCCAAAATGTTCTGTCTGGATTCACAGGTTGGGTGTGTGTTCACCATTTGCTTGGTGTTCATTCTTTCTGTGGTGCTGGGCAAGAGTAAACTGTTTGGCCCAAGTTTGTCTGTACAGCTGTTCACTTAATGTGCTTCTCTGTCTGTACAGCTGTTCACTTATGTGCTTCTCCATCCAGGCCGAGTCAGTCTTTTTATGTGTCCCTCATCTTCCAGTTGTATTCACTTCTCTGCACATTTATGAGAATGGATCTCTGAGTATAGTCCATGAAACAGCCAGAAATGCAGCAGCTTGTGTAGCTGCGATAGAAGATTTTGGGCCTCACTCCCTGTGGACTCCAAGCACAGCTAGGAGCTGAGACTACAGAAGGAAATGCTCATCATTCAGGGTATGGTGCCCTGTTGACAAGCCTACCTGTTTGTGTTTCCTGACTCTGCAGTCTTTATTTTCAGCTACCTAAATCAATTGTTTAGACAACGTAATTGCCCATTTGTTACCAAGGAAAAAAGACTAGCTTAGATCTTTTGTTTGCTATATCAAATACCTGAATTAGATCTTACATCTTCACTGCTTGTAGCTGAAATGAGTGAGTGTTTGTGTATCTATTCCATAATGAGAATTAAATACCTGCTCTGTTTTGTGTTACGTGGAGTGGTTTGTGGGTTTTGTTTGTTTGGAGGATTTTTGTTGGGGTTTGTTTTGTTTGGTGTTTTTAAACTTATGCTTTTACTGGAACAGGAGCGTCAGAGAAAGAATATGAAAAATAGTCATGGCAGGGCTACACCTAAATAGCCTGAAGCTCAGGGAGGGTGATTTGGGGTGAATGAGATTAACACAGTAGCAGAAAGAGGACAGCTGGGAAGAGGTCTTCCTGTCCTTTGGGGTAAGAAGCTGCTACCCCAAAGGACTGTCCTTGAAAATGACGTATTTGCAATAATGCTTCCAGACACTTTGCTTCACTTCAGCTTGAAGCAGAACGTGATTCATTTGCCTCCATGCTTTTTCTTATTTGCATGCCAGAATGAGAAGACTTATGTTGTTGCATTTTCAAATTGGCTGGGAAAAATGATCAGTGTCCTGATATAGGATATGAAATTCAGGGTGTTTTTTCTCAGTTCTCTCATTTTCACTTTGCACTTTTCTGTCGCTTGTGGTTGTGTTTTAAGCCCATACTGTTTTCATACACTGCTACAGCACCACTTACATAATTTTGGATGGTTTTAAAAATAGAAATTGACTTCAGGCAGAGAAGCTGCAGTAGAGAGGGCTGAGCCAGAAATGCAATGGTATTGATGAGGAGAACAAGGCTGGATAGGGAAAAGTAGAGGGACGTGGAGGACTTAAAGTAGTTCAGAAGTGAAGGCAGGGAAGACGCCCACAGTACGGTGTGCGTAGCAGAATTTCTCAGCCTTCCTGCGTAGTCTTTTGGGCTCAGGAAGAGCAGAGAAATAGAGGACAGTGGGTGAAATGAAGACTAGTAGGGCATGTATATAACAGTAGAAGAGAAGGGAAAAGGATCTGTGCAAGATGAGTGTGCCAAAGTGACAGTTGAATGGATTGAGTTCAGTGAGTTGAATGTAGAAGTTGAATTTTGTTATTCAACTCTGTAGGCTTTACAGATGTTTCCATATGGTAGTGGTGGGGTAATTACCTGAAAGGTCATAAATTTTTGTATGGGGAAGGGGTACTGGTTTTAGGAAATCAGCTAGATCTCATATAAACAAAAACTTTAAACTTCCAGAAGATTTTATTGAAGAAATTTACAAAGTGGTTGCTATGCGTGCTTTTTTGGTTTTGTGTGGTTTAAAAAAAAATCTGCTCCAAATAAAGTATTTTTCTTTGGACAGCAGGGCCTGAGTTTGGAGAGTCTCATTGCGAACTTGGGAGGAGTTAAATTTATTTTATCTAGGCTTGAGGGGAGTTGTTAAGAAGAGCAGGGGAAATAGCATTTAATTCATCCTCCTTTTTCTGTTTTCCAGTATATCAATTTTTGTGGATAAGAACAGAAGGGACTTCATTCTTTAGGGGCTGTTGCTCCAAGCTGATTGGCAGTGCTTTCAATTGCACCACCAGAAAGCAATAAAATAAATACATAAAGAAACAGTAACCAAAAGCAGATGTCTTGCTTTTGCAATTAAAGAGCTGGAGAAAGCAATAAGAAAATAATGGTAACTGACTTGTGCATTTGAGGGGGGGAAGGGAGCATATATATTTTGCTTGTCAGACAAAATGGAAAACCTATGAAAATGAAAGATACATTAACAGCCACAGTACCTTGCTTTGAAAATACAGGTCATACATGCTGAATTTTTCATTAGAAAGCATCACACTAAGAGTTGTGCAAGATGGAGCTTTTCTCATGTTTTCAGGCCTGGTTTTCTACTTTGGATGATGCTACAAAATCAGTTGTGTCTCTCACTCAGCTGAGCAAAATGTGTGGAGACTGGAACATTTTTTCTTCCACCTGTGTATGTTTTGTATTAGGAGGGAACATGTATTACTGAGGCAGTTATCTGTGAAATATAGTTTAATGTTTTTTAAAAGCAGCACATAAAATGGAAATGGAGTTTTGATGTCTTTGTCTTTTATATTCAATCTGTATGTGAATGTCCCTGTCAACCAAGATGGTAATTAGTTACCTATGCAGCATCTTCATTTACTGACTGTAGTACTTGGAGTTTTCCTGCTGGCAGTGTCTAGGGGCAAAGAAGAATTGGGCTTTAAGAGAATGCATTCTTATATCAGCATCAACATAAATGTGTAGATGCATATGTATGCTTTGAGCAGTTTGCCTTTCCCATGGTCATCACATATGTTTAGCCACTTGAAAATAAAATGCTGTTATAGTTTGTGTTGAGAAAGGAAAAGTGGTCAGTTCTGGGGTGAATGGAAGAACGAACAGGGCAGACTTCTGGTACCCTCCTTTCCCTGTGATACTGGCCCAGGTGAAAGTTGGAGAATTTAGAGGATGTCCTATTTGTTTTATCTGAAAGACTGATGACATATGTAAAGCAGAACACACATCAGCGGCATGAAGGGAAGAAGAAAAAAACTACGTGAAATTTCATTTTAGTTTCTGTTTTGGTGCCCTTTCTCTGTCAGAGCTACTGAAAAACAAGCAACTTTATTCTTAGTGCTCTGACAGACATTAAGCTCCTCTTCACGCTGGCTTAAAAAGCAAAAATGCTGATTTGGCTTAAGATACTTTAAAGAAAGCAGTGAGTATTCTGAATGAAATATGTCTGAGTGAGTCTGAGGGCAGAATGCTCCACAGGAAGTGCTTGGGGAAAAATTGTTCACCTGAGGTTTTAGTCATTTAGGACCTTGTCAGTGCTGTTTTATGTATGTACAAAGCTCAGGAGTCTTGTGTTTTCCTGATTGTGTTTCAGGATATGAAATATTATAGTTCATGTTGTCCTGATCACTGCTGTGCATGTCAGTAAAATACTGTACCTTGCGTTCCTGTGCTGTGCTGGCTTGAATCAGACAGAAGGGTAGGTATCTCATTCTGTGAATAACCTACAGCATATTGCTATGGAATATACAGTGTCCATAGGAATCCTGATAGTCTCCTTGCTAACACCATGCACAGAGTTCTTGTGGCAGCTCAAAGCAAAGGCAGGTGGGAGGTTTTCACACTGTCTAAATACAGGGCTTAAAAAAATACAAGGTGAGGAAATGCTGGTTCTGAACTCTGACAATTTTGACATGTTTCTGCTAATGTGTTTGTATTGTTGTGGTGAAGGTGAAATTAGGCGGCTGCACTGCAGTTCTGTCTCACAGAAGTCTTTAATATATCAACTCAGGGACATGCATTGGTTTATGCACATGGCACATGAGCCAACCTTGTACTGCTTGGTTGAAAACTGGTACCAGTTATTTAAGAATGCCAGCTGAAATGAAAAAATCAGTGTGTGCAGTAATGTCTGATCACTCTATAATTAACCTCTTCTCTCTTCCTCATTTTTTTTCTAGTATTTGCGTATTTACCCCAGCATCCCTTAAATGAGATGCTGTGCTCTGCGATGCTATATCCCTAGCAACAAAGAATAAAAAAAATTGAAGGCAATACAGGGAATAAGAGATGTACAGCTCAAAACACCTTTGAAAGTAAGGCAAGGGTACAAGTACTGCTACACATTCTACTCTTAAATATCTTTATCTTTATAGAAGAGAAATTTGGATATATCTGTCTGATGTTTGTGAGTAGAAAACGTATATCTGAGAAAGTACTACTGTGCAAGTTCTTCTGTAAGGCTGTGATACACCAGAGGAATGTTTTCTCCTGCAAATTATTGTTTAAAAGAGAAAAGTATCAGGATTTTACAAGCTCTGCTCTACTTCAATGACCATTTATAGTCAGGCTAAATGGTCTTGCTTAGAAGTCTGTGGAGAATTAAGATTTTTTGCCTGTAGAGCGTTTTGCAGATAATGAGGTGAACTTCCACCTTTTTATTACTTGTTGAAATAATTTGATGGATATAAATGAAATTTTCCAGACTTAACAGAAATTATGTGTAAGCCATCTCATCATCTCCTCATGTGCTTCAGGTGCAAAGAGATTTTCTTTGTCATTACAAGGAAGCAGAACAAGAATGTCTAGGAGACATCTGCATAGGGACTGCAAGATAAGCAGAATATGCATCCTGGTTTACTTCTGGTTATAACAGCAAAAATCTAGAGGTTTTTGCTAAGCACTTTCAACTTTTTGTTAGGCTCTGCAGGAGTTCCTTTCATAATTGTCAAGAGCAACCAAAGTTAATCCTGGTGAGAGGTGTAAGTCTCCTCATAATCAGTCTGTCTTCTGCCAATGAGGATTACTGAGAGCTTCATTCCCATAGCAGGCTGTGTTTGTGCAAGGGTGGGCCTTTCTGAGGCAGCGTTGTAGAGGGTTAGTTTGGTGGTCTACTTAGCTCAATATTTAATCTCAAATAGTACAAGTAGAATTTGTCCAAGCCAAGAAGCATTTAAGCACCAAAGCATGCATACAGTGATCTTTTCCTGATTATAATCTCCTAATCCCAAAACAAGCACTGTATCAAAATTGCTTTGCAATAGCTATGGATCTTCCGTTAATGTATCTAAATTTGTTTGGTTTTGGTGTATGTGTTGTTGTTGGGGTTTTTGTTTTGTTTGCTTGTTTTGGGATTTTTTATGGGTTGTGGTTTGTTGGTTTTTTTTTTTTTTTTTTTTTTTCCCTTCCTGAATGCCACTAAGCTTTTGATTTCCACAGTATCCTGTGATCAAGAGTTCATGATTCCATCCTAAACCTTTTCCTCCTAGTGGAGATTGTCCATTGTTCTTCTTTTCTCAGCTGCTCAAAGGCAGCTGGATAGAAATTTCTGCTTTGGGATATGGAGAGGACTGAACAGCATGTAATTCTTTGATCCTCTTGAAAACTCAAGAGAACTCAGTTTCCTGTTCTTTTCTTGACAGGCTTTCCAGAAGCTTGACAATCTCATTTTTTTGAAGGTGGTTCAGCTTAGCGCATAGCACAGTCTTATTAGGCAGTAAGTAAATTGAGACGAGCTTGGTCTGGCTTGAGACCTGTATAGTCTACTATATGTCATCTTTTGTAACCCATCAGGTAATCTTACTCTTAAGTCTCAAATGCCGGTGAAGGATCAGGACATTTGGCTGGATTAAATTTAGTAAAGCTACTGGATCTGATCCAAACCTGCAGCTGATGTGTATGGCTGTTAAGTTACGTTCGTACACACTGACTAAATTATTTCATTCTAGTTTTCTGTGCTTATTCTGTTTAAAAGCATATTAAGCTATTTGTGAAACATAATGATTTGTACCTTTCCACTTTGAAAGTTTGACACTTCCAAATGAAGTTTATGGATTTTTATAATAATGCAGCTTCTTTTTCCCTCACTTCTGTTCCTTTTACCCTTGTGCCTTTGACTGTGTCAGAAATAAGGAAAGGAGACTGTTACTGAAAAAAAGAACTTAAATGCATGTCTGAAAGTGATTAGAAACTTGTACAGTTTTATCTCAAGTTTCAAATAATCACTGCAGCCAGGAGGAATGCACATACTCTTCTGGCAAGCTTATAACCATAGGAAAAAAGCAGTTTTGATACAAGTATGATGACCTTTTCTGTCTCGTGATGTATCATAGGAGGCTGTACTGACATTCCGAAGTCCATTTCTTGTACTTTATAGACAATTAAGGCTGCTGAAATAACAGACATTCCTCACCAGCAGTTCTGTTTTTCCATCTAGAGATAATTTCCCTTTATCTTGTATTAAAATACAGCCAGGCTTGTGACAGTTCCCTTTGAAGAACACTGGCTTGTAGTACTGTGTAATTTTGACGAGTCATGACTCTTCAATTCAAAAAGGAGAGTTTTATTCCCAGTTAGTATGAATGAACTTCTGGGTGAGCTGGCTGGGTGTAGTATGCATGACCCCTTGGTAGACTGACAACGCTTAGAAGAGAAAAGTTACAGATGCTGGTGTGTTAGGGAACTTCAGTGTGTTGTAGTGAGCATATTCCACTTGATACTGAGGTACGCTTAAAGCAGTAGTAAAAAGTAGCATAAAGCTAAAACTGCCTTTTAAAGTGTTCATAAAGAAGAAGGAATCTTGCTTTGAAGCTGTTGAAATAACTTCTGGGAAAGATTTTAAAGTTGATATTCCTCCCTCTTCCTGCTTCTCAACAAAAAACCACTTTTGTCCAAAATAGCAAATGAAAAATCATTAGGACACTTCTGTTTACATAAACTTTAAGAGAAAGCCTACTGTGTGCCAAAGTAAATCTGTACACTGCAGAGTGGGGAAACTGT
>JAOEHX010029927.1:7054-20445 GCA_025448015.1 Bolborhynchus lineola
GCCCCGGCCGCTCAGCAGCGGGACAGGACAGCCGGACCGGGGCACTCGCTCGCGGCCTTCCCCCGCCACCCTGCGGGCTCTGCGGGAAGTGGGGGGAGCCCATGGCAGAGGAAGCCGCCGCGGGGTGAACGAGACCGCCTCCAGATCGTTCGGGCTAGAGAGGAACCGATGGGGCACTGCCGGTGCCACTGCGATGAGCCCGCGGCCACGCCGCGGCGCTGACCCCACCCCGGCTCGAACGGAGGCCCGGGCGGTGCCGGGCGGCCGCAGCGGCCTCCTGCGGGGTAAGCGGCGCTGGTGCGGAGGAAGGTCTTAGAGAGCGGAGCCGGCGCTGGTATGAAGGGCTGTGCCGCCCTCCCCCGGCGCCAGCTCGGGCAGCCGGCCGGCGAGGCGCTGGCACAAGTCGCTGGAGGTACACGCTTTGCCAGCTGCCAAAGACTGGCTCCTGCCTGGACCCCGGGCTGCTTCCGCGCAGCCCTCCCAGGCACGGACCGTCCTGCAGGTGACCACAGCAGCAGGAGCGCTCCCTTGCATCCTTCCTCGGGCCCAGTCGCAAGGCTGAGTTCCAGTTTTCCCTGGTCAGACATGAAGTAGCTCTTCCTGTGAACATCAGGCACTGCTAATTGTAGAAGTGTCATTTTTAGTTGCAGATGGTCGCACAGCAGCTGAAGACCCAGTTGACCTGCAAACAACGTTCGAAGTAAGTGGATTTGATTCTGGCGGCCGATGAGAGCAGGAAGGGCTGGTGTGGAGTCTGAGCTACCAGGATTTCCATAGGGGGTACTTAGTTCAGTAGATGGATGTGCCTAGCGCCAAAACACCACTGGCAAAGCGGCCAGCACAAGGCTGCACCAGGGCAGCTCTGGCTCAGTACTGACAATGGCAGGTGCCTTACTTCAGGAGCTGCTCAGGTGAAGTGTTAGTATTTACAGACTTCTCTAATTTAATGCTAGTCTCTTTTACATTGCCCAGCAAATGCAAAGTGGTTAATACGAATAAGATCAGTATAGTTGCATAACTCACGTATACAATGTACAGTAGTACTTCTATGCCTGACTTTCTTCTTCCTGTTCTATATGTTTGGGAATTTTCTCCCAAAGCAGTACTAGTGGAAAGCCAGACAAATTCTGCTGTATGCACAATATGATTTCTGTTAATGCAGAACACTGGAGTTTCCCTTTACTAATCCCAGAGGGAGTCCAACTTTCTTATGATGTGCAACCTGTACACCACAGTGTACACATCTGTGGAACTGGAGTAGGAATTCTAACAGGTGCATTTGGCCTCACTGCAAACATGAAGATACGAGTAAAATCAGTAATGTCAGATGTGACAGTGCTTTCTGTAAGGTGAGCAACTCTGTGAAAAACTCTGCTGAAATCCTTCCAATAGTGCAAAAAAGTTTTTAAAAGGCTACTGAATGGTGAAAGAAGCATTTGATGAACTGATTGCCCCAGGCTGGGTGAAAACAATCCTGGGGCTGCAAAAGAAATACCATTTCCACACAGAAAATATCCTAGCTTACCTCAATATTTAAATCAATAAACAAAACCCCTACCTACCCATTTTCCAATACTTATTTTATACGTTTTAGATTCTTCAGCAACAGCTGGCATCATCTCAGAGATTTTCACAACAGACTCTGGAGGATATTAACATGGTAAGCATATAACACAAATGCTTCTAAAATACAAAAACCTCCTGCTGCATTTTTAGATACTGCCATGGGTGTTTTCATAGAATCATGGAATGGTTTGGGTTGGAAAGGACCTTAAGATCATCCAGTTCCAACCCCCTGCCATGGGCAGACACCTTCCAATAGACCAGGTTGCTCAAAGCCCCATCCAACCTGGTCTTCGACGCTGTCAGAGATAGGGTATCCACAGCTTCTCTGGGCAGCCTGTTCCAGTGTCTTCACCCTCATAGTAAAGAACTTCTTCCTTATATCTAACCTGAACTTCCCCTGTTTAAACCCATCATCCCTTGTCCTACCACTACAGTCCCTGATGAAGAGACTCCTGCATCCTTGTAGGCCCTTTTCAGACATTGGAAGGCTGCTATGAGGTCTCCATGCGGTTTTAAATTAGATCTAATCTCAGATGATTGTGTACATTAAACATACAGTTAGCCATCTGTCTGTCTTAAAATAGCTGATAAAATAATCTCACTCCTCAGTTCTTGCTCGCTTTTGGACACAGTATTTTTGGGAGGTTTTAAAAACACTTTTACTTCTTCAGAAAAACAGAAGAAAACCAAAACCGAGCTAGGAAAAAAAAAAAAAAAAAAGGAAGGACTAAATCTTTCATTTCTATCCCTATAAACTCAAGGAAGCTATGTTGTTGCCAAAGAAGTTAATTCCACGTCCTGCCCCTGCCAGCAGAAGCTCTTCTACTCTTGCAAACTGCCAAGTTTCACAGAATGCTAAGTCACCTTTTCAGGAGCATTTTCCTGCCATCATTTTATCTAATTCTTTAGATAAAAGCTTAACATCCAATGCTGGATGCTTTGATGGTTATAAACAATTCCATATTCCTATGTGCCCATTTCATCTGGTCTGTCCTTCCTAAGCGAGAGCTTCTTGAATACTGTTGGAAAATAGAGTATTTGTACAATCAGGTTTTCTGTAAACAATCTCAATCCTTTTCAGGTACAGTCTAAAATCCACGGGATACAAAATAACAGTACACTTGAAATGAAAACTCCACCACATAGCTCAGACAAGATTCTGATGACTTCCACACTGAGTGATGCATCTCTGGTAGGTGTAACAATTTTTATCCACAAACAAGTTACTCTTTAGCTGGACTCTGGGGTTTGAGAATGCCATGGATTTTTGGAAAATAACTTGTGGATAGTCTGGGTTTAAAAAAGAAAAACAGTACCATCTTCCTGAGATTCTTCAGGGTAGCAGGACCTTAGCCAGAATTACATATACTATTCCCTCCTGCCTATTAGGATGAAAACTTGTTTTCTGTTCTGCACAGGTAAAACTGTTACCTGATCTTGTCCCAATTAATTGGGATTCTCTTCAGTGCACATGGAATGCAATGCAAAGCATGTAGGGAAACAGGGCAGAGTCAAGGAGAGATGAGGACAGAGAATACATTTTGTTCCTTTCCTGTGAAATGCTGCATAAACCATTTTTTCTGTCTCTATGTAGCGTGAACTCCAGTTTGCTCTTATTTCATAGGGACTGGGATGACGAAAGCAGCCAAGGACAAACTATTATAGTCTCCTTAAATCCTCTCTCCTCTGCTGGAAATACCCTTAATCCATGTAAGACGCTGTCATGGTTTAAACCCAACTGGTAACTCAGCACCTCGCAGCTGCTCACTCATTTCCCCTCCATTCGTTCCTACCCAGGCAGGATAGGGAGGAGAACTGAAAGAATGTAAAACTCACAAGCTCAGATAAGAACAGTTTAATAACTAAAATAAAGTACCATACTACTAATAATGATGACAAGGGAAATAACAAGGGGAGAGAATATAAAACTAAAAGGGGAAAGGAAACAAAAAACAAACTCAAGTGATGCACAGTGCAATTGCTCACCACCCACTGAACAATACCCAGCACAACCCAAGCACCAATCGCTCCCTTCCTGGTGACTCCCCACAGTTTATACACTGGGCATGACATGGTGTGGTATGGAATACCCCTTTGGCTAGTTTGGGTTAGGTGTCCTGTCTCTACTCCCTCATGGATTCTTGTGTCCCTCCTCACTAGCAGAGCATGAGACTGAGAAGTCCTTGATCAGGGTAAGTGCTGCTCAGCAACAACTAAAACATCGTTGTGTTACCAGTGTTAGACTAAAGCCAAAACACAGCATTGCACCAGCTACTAGGAAGAAAATTAACTTTGTCCCTGGGGAAACTAGGACAGATACTTGGTATTTTGTGCCTGCCCCAGTGCCCAGCAGTGAACAAAACAGGGCCTGTGATAATAGTTTATATTCTTTTAATGGGCATAGAGTACAGTGAAAAAGTAAAATCTCAAAGCAAAAATGTACGTAATGAATTTCAAATTTAAAACAAATCACAGAGAAGGTGACGGAATCCAGGTTCATTCTTTTTCCAAGATGACCAAAGATTAACTTCTTAACAAAGACGCTTCTTAACAAAGAGCAACTAAAACCAGAAAAAGAACAAGAGACTACTTTGAATCAAATGCTACTGAGGTCAGGAAATCAGAAGTTCAGCAAAATCAAAGTCGCATCTGAATAGGATGGCAAAATTGAAGTCCCTGAAAAATTCTGAGCATCTGCAAGTAACAGTACATCATCTTCTGAAGGAAAACTTGGCTCTCAAGAACAAAGTGGAACATCTTACTGTTACCCTACAGTCTTCAAAAGAAAAAATATCCAAATGTACTATCCAAATGATTGATTTAGCTGAAGCAAAGAAAAGCAGACAAATCCAGTTAGTTAAACTGCAAGATGGTAATGAGGAATGGATTAAGGAAGCAAAGAACTCCTTATGCAAATGTAAAGAACTCCAAAACCTGAGAGACATCCTTGAGACACAGAGGAATCAACTCCAAAATGTTAACCAACATTTACTGCAGGTGCACCACGTTTCAAATCAGGAACCAGAAAGAAGAAAAGATGACTACAGTTACCTGTGAAAGAGAGAGGCTCAGTGGAAGCCAGAAGTTCTGGCAAAAGAAATGCTTTGATTTCAAAGAAACAAAGGAAAGACTGAAGGATAGACATATCTGAGCTTAGGAAAGAAAACAGTTTCCAACAGCAAGTGCTTGAAAGAAATCAGAGTGAAATGCAACAAATAAAAGAAAAAGAAACTGCAGCAAAATCAGAACTGGAAACTCACTGTTAGTTATTGCAAACCCTGGAAGCTGAAAAACTGAACCTTGAAATGACCCTGCAGGAATGTTCTTACAGTAAACAGATGTTGCAGATGGCCTTTGAGAAGCTTCAAGCAGACAAAGATTCCACAGAAAAGAAACTCAAGACTGAATTCAGAAATGCAAAAGCAGACATTGATCTTCTGAAGTCTAGCTTGACCAGTGCAAACAGAGAATACAAGAGGTTATCAACACCAGTTACAAACGCCAAAAAGAAAAATCAGTTACTTAAGAATGAACTGCAGGAATACCGACAAGATGCTTCCAGCTACGAAAGTGACATTACAGAATTCACTGAATATTACTCAGTGGTAGAAAATCATCTGTGGACTACTGAAAATGAAAGGAATGCACTACAGATGGAATCCTGGCATTTGAGTAACGATTATGTTTATCTCCAACAACAAGTCACAGTTCTAGTCTCTGAGCAAAGGAAATCTCATGGCCAGGTACCACAGTACTCCTTCAATGCAATGTAACTGTTACTCTGAGTATTCCACTCCAATTCATGCAGAAATGTCTCTTCTAAGTTCAAAGCTTCAGAATACGACTTGCAAGTTAGGAGCTTCACTTTGCAATACCTTCTCTATTCTTTTTTTCCAGGCAATTCCTGATAATCTACAAGAGTCTGTTGTCTCAAATAAATGGCAATAAACCATTTTCTTTTGTAAAACATTTGAATTTCTGACTTCCAGTCATTTCCATATTTTTGTTATGTTCAAAGGCTTGTTTTGTTCAGGGCTCCATTGGAAAGCGTTCTTTTTCCTGGTCACTTCATAGAGAGGGTTTACAATCAGACTGTAACTTGGGATGTGCATTCTCCAAAACCCCACCACACCTAATAAAAGTTGTGAGCTTGTGTTTCTTTTGTATTAATTGGTGGAGACATTGCTGTTATCTTGTTGATCACATCTGTGGGGATCTGATGACATCCATCTTGCCATTTTATTCCCCAAAACTGGGGGCAATTCCAAGTGTACCGGACACCCCTCCAAGTAAAAGCAAACTGTGGCCTGTATTCTGCTGCCAAAGGAATTGAGAAAAATGCACTGGCAATATCAGTTGTGGCATACCACTTGGCTGCCTTTGACTCATAGTTCATACTGAAGTTCTAGCATGTCTGGTACGGCAGCACTCAATGGTGGTGTGACTTCGTTCAGGCCATGATAGTCTACTGTTAAGTCTCCACTCTCTGGTAGACTTTCACACTAGCCGTATGGGCCTATTAAAGGGTGAGCAGGTCCTGCTGATCACTCCTTGGCTCTCCAGTTGATGAATCAGCTTATGGATGATAATTAGGGAGTCTTGGTTGGTGTGATATTGCTGCGCATCCACTACTGTGGTCACAACTGGCACTTGTTGTTCTTCAATCTTCAGCAACCCCCAAACAGAAGGATCCTTTGAGAGACCAGGCAAGGTGGACAGCTGCTTAATTTGCTCCATCTCCAAGGCAGCCATACCAAAAGCCCAACAAGTCTCTTTTGGGTCTTTGAAGTACCCTCTCCTGAGATAGAATCAGTTATGAAGGTGACTGGCTATATCTATACTGTAAGAATGTAGAGAAGCTGTTACTATGAAAACCATGTAAGTAATTCTAATGTTCTCCTTACCTTAGACAACTGGCTCATGAAATTTAAGAAAATTCTAAATTCCATCACACTCAAAGGTACTGCCAGGAAGCCAAAGGACACAGTTACCACCTGTATTAAAACAACATAAAGAGGTCCAAGCTAGGACCGGCAGACAGCTCTTTGGGATCACCCATTTTCTTGTGGGGAAATATCAGGTAAAGTTACTGGCTCCCATGACGAGCACACGAGGCCAGTCCGCATACACTAACACCTTCTCAAACAAGCTGGACTGATTTTATTACTTGTCATACATTTTAATCAGTTTTCAGTATTGCAGTCTTGTAAGTGAATTAAAAGATTACTGAAATACAGAAGAAAACAGATGAGGAACAATTGCAAAAAGAAAAGAGACAGAAAGACATGAAGAAGAACTTCAAGGAGGTCTTCATCAGCTGTGCTACATCAGAACAGCAGTTAGAAGGAAGTACAATATGGTTCAGTCTGCCTAGGAACACCGAGTCTGCAGATTTCACTAGTGAACAACATGGCAAATGCTCCTGATACTCTGTACAAAGAGGACACTAAGGTACCTGACATCAGCACCAGTCTAATACAAGGTATAAACAAGGAAAGAGGAAATTCTGTTACAGGTCTTTGGATAGAGAAAACATTCTGGATAAAGAAAAAATTCTCCAGTAACTAAATGAATATTTAAAATATTGTTGGATCCTGTTGATTTCAAGGTGAGAGGTTTTATGCTGCAACACATGCTTGAAGACATGACCAACAATTCTCGGCTTTGTTTTTATTTTCATTGATGACAGGAAATGTGAGATCCAGTCTGGAATTTCTTTAAAAAATTATTATCCTGTGAGCAGCAGTCAGGATACCATTTCACGGATATTCTATGGGTATTCTACAGTGGTATGATAAACCTCTTATAAAAATCAATATAAAAATATATAAAAATTGTCTTCATGCAATAACTGGGATAATTAAATGCTGAGGGTTTTTTTTTTTTTTAATTTTGTAATAAATCAGCTTTGATTTACATGAATAAATTTCCTGGACCACATATAAAAACCCAATTAAAATGATTAAGACAGAGGTAAGGTGTACATTTAGGATCACAATTCCATCTGAGAAGAAGCTAGTTTGAAAAAAAGATGAGATTTGTTAGGAACCTTCCATATATGCAAAGTGAAATTAAGCTTCTCTTGGAAAATGTGGCAGCACTTACAGTTGTGAGGAAATAAATGCTGATAAATAGAGATGACCCTCCTGTCATAAACAGTCTGCTTGTGGCCTGGTTCTGAACATTCTCAATACTGGTCATTTTGAGAAGGTCATCAAAAATCAAAATAATACATTTTTAAGACAGTTTTTACTCAAAATTATAGTGTAAATAAAGTACAAGTTGCAATTCGACTGAAGGGAATTAATTACCTTAGTTTCACTGTGGGCCACGTGTGACTAACTTGGTTAAGACATACACTGATACTCACTTTAAAATATATGCACCTTCTTCTACTACAATATATATTCAATTTGCAACCCAAATTACTAATTAGAAAGTATGTTTTCTGAAAGTATCTTTCAAAAGTCCAGTTAAACAATAAGACAAAAACGTATATAAAAATACAGCCTTGAGCTTAATAAATTATCTTAAATAATAATAGCTTTATATTTAGAAACAAAAGATGACATTGCCAATAACTAAACAGACTGGATTGCCCAATATACCTGGATCCCACTTTCCACATTTTATTATAGCTTTGATAACAGTTCAGAGTATAAAAAGTACACCCTGCACTTCACCTCTTACACCTAAAAAAATGTCAGCTGTGCAGTCTTGTAGTTATTTGCATTTAATGATCTGAAACATAAATGAAGAGAGTTATTTTAGTAGAATATCACTGTACAAATTACATGAGTTTTTCTAAAAATTCAAACCTGGGGTACGCCCAGTCCTGTGATCAGATTTAATGACTTGAATAAAGAACCAAACAAATACATTCTAAACATCTTCTTAGGAAGGAAACAGTAGTAGAGAATTTGAAATACTACTTTTAATTTCTCTGTGGAATTGCTGATAGATATGTGACAAGCATTCTTAATGAGTCCATTATAACTGTATCTGTGAGCACATAGTGACACTTCACAATCAGTTCCCCTCTTTTCAGTTTGAAACCTACTTCACATTACAGTTAGGGGTTTTTTTTCCAAATAAAATCATTTAATTTGGCAACCTGAATTTTTATTCTGTTCATAAAACAGTAACACAATTATAATGATAAGAAGGCTACTCAGAGCAATATACCATTCTTTTTCCCTTGTACTAGTCGAAAAACACCAGTGCCTACCTGGAAGGTTACACTTTCTTATATCAGTGTTGGCAGCTACTACACTTTTTGGTGTACCAAGAATTTACTTTCAGTTCTTTCTTTCCATTCGTAATGAAAAGCATTGTGGAGTAATATGTAGTTCTGGTTCTGTCTTGTCAGTGTAAATGAAAACTTTAGAACTATCCCTATGGCTTAAAAACTGATTATACAAATGCCAAGATGTGGTGAAATAAAGTAAATGGAACAGCAATAGGTGAAAAAAATGTGGTGTATTTCTTAGACTTCATATATATGAAAAAGAGAAATCACAAATGTGAAGATTCCTTTAAGAAAGTTTTTCAAATTTTAATCATTTCTAAATTATTTTATGTTATGGAGTACGCAAAAAAAATATGCCTAACTGGTCTACTTGCAACCTTAGAAGTCTTCATCTGAAAGTGATTTCTCTAACTAGAGAACACAGTCTTGATTTTCTGCTTGAATTTCAACAGAGCCAAAACTAGAAAATAAATTTGTTTCATATATGGATTGTAGTTTAGTAATATAAAAAATAAAGAATTATCTGCCTCTCTACCTATATACATACACTGTGCTCTGTAAATCTCTTCTAACACTGCACAGTGACATGTTTGTAGTTACGAAACCAATTTGGAAAAACTTCACAGGTTTAGATTACCTAATATTGTATTTGCCAGCAGAGGGAGCTAATTTTGCTTCAGAAACAACCACAGAATCACAAACTGGTTTAGGTTGGAAGGGACCTTAAAAATTACCTAGTTCCAACCCCCTACCATGGGCAAGGACACCTTCCACTAGATCAGGTTGCTCACAGGGAAAACAAAACCCAATTTTGTTTTTGACAGGAACATTCCTGCTCTTTTTACTTTTATCAAGTCAGAAAATAATAAAAAGTTTCGATGACATCTATTTAGCATGATTTTGAAGGTCTCTATGGTAGGTACAGCCTTATAAAGTAACCTGAATTCTAGAAGAGAACAGGAATAAATTTGGAAAGTCAAGCTCCTTAGGCATTTCTTATCCTTCTGTTAGTAATTCGTTCTTTCATTTATTCAATTATTTTAGACTGTAATAAACAGCTGTGCTAATGACTTATGGTAAGCAGCATACATGAAACACTAACTCAAAGGTGCTTACCTTTGGACATTTAAAGTCATTATGCTTGTAACAGGTCTGCTTTTTGGTCCAGGAGGAGGATGAAAAATCTGTCGTTCTCTAGCAGACGTGACACCCTTAGTGTCTTTAACTACATAAGGCTCATCAGAATGGCTTGGGTAAGGGCCAAATGTGCCTCCTTTCATGCCCCCTGCCTGAAAAAAAAACCCAACCAACCAACCAACTTTTTGAAGTGCCAATCTATAATATAATTGAGTTCATGAAAGTATTTTTTACGCAAAAGCAAGTAAGAATACTGAATAGCAGACTGCATCATATTATACATAAAACAAAACCAAACAGTGCTTTAATTGCTAATGGAAACTTTAAGGAAAATTTTAGTTGTTATTTAATGAATTCTTAGTTTTAAATGTTCTTTCTTAAGCCTGGATTTTGAGGAAAGGAACTTAAAGATGTCACAGAAAAAGTAAAAACATAACTCACTAAAATGAGCTATGTTGTGGCAAAATAATAGGAATTTCTGTGTCACTATCAGTTTACAAGTACACCTTCCCATCCAGTACTAGTGTAGGGATTGTTAGGTACAGGAGGGCTTGGATGTTATTACCAACAAGCTTTCTGACATAAAGGATTGAATACAGCATTGGCAATCTACTAGTACTGCAAGAGTGGCAACTATTAGTTTAAAAATATCTGCAGAGACTGATTAATTTTTTGCAATCTCCTAGTGCAGCTCAACCTCCCAGTCTGCTGAGGCTGCATTCCTGACAAGTGCAGCAGTAAGCAATTCAATCAACAATAAAGCCATTTTTCCTGCAAGAATTTATATCACAGAGAAGGAGTGTACGTAGTAGCTTGGGAAGTACACATTATGTAAATATATGGCGAAAACATATATGGTGTGAAGGATGGGGAGCCTGGAGCAGGATCGCCAGCATTGTCCGCTAGATGAGAGGCTGCCTTTCTAGCAGCTAACTTTTCTGTACAGATATCCCCTCTGAAAGACCTCAGCTGCCTTATCTATAAGCCAGTCATGCAACACTATTACTTGTGTGTAAGCATTTTTGCTTTTTCTGAATAATTACATTTTCCTTGCTATCATCATCTTCCTCAGATGAAGTTAGTCAAATATGTCAGCAATGAAGGACATAATAATAGGAAAATGGTGCTTAGAAGAGCACAGCATTAAATGACTGACAGTGGAACTCCAAAATGAAAAGCTGAAAAGTGACAGATTAAGGGGTGTTACTGTAGCACGTTTTTGGAGTCATTTGAGAGAGAGAGAGATTTATGCACCTTAAACCCATTTCAAAGTGAAATTAAGGTTTAGCCTGAAATGAATGGCATAAATTTAGTATCTCATCTCAAAATGTATTGAGATGGAATGCTTTATGGAATGGAAAAATATCCATTTAGATTTTAACAAATAATGACACTAAGCAACTGGAACTAATAAACTATATTCCTATATATCCTTCATACTAACTCCAGGCTTTATTTCTTATGCCCTCTAAGCCCTTCCATATATATTTATTCCCATCCTTTTCCTCCTTTTCTCCTAGCTACTGAAGAGTTGGCAAATTCTCAAGCAGATTCCAATTTTGTCTGCTGATGGACAAGCAACAGATCCACTTCTGAGTTTATTCTGCAGCCTTTCCCTGAACAGAGGGATTAACCTAAGTCTTTCTGCTCCTTCCAGCTATCCATTCCAATGACTAGGAATTATCTGTTAGATGTCTGTCTATACAGGCTGAGAGCAATTAGCAGGTTCAAAAATGGTACATGACTGGACCTGACAAGATCCAAAATAGGAGAGCATTTAATTTGGCTATAGTTACCTATCTTACTGTCATTTACTGCATAAGCTGCTGCTTGTATCTTTTTGTATGTAGTTGTCGTGGTTTAGGCCGTAAGTCAGCCACGCAGTTTGCTACATGGAGAATCGAAAGAATGCAACTCCCACAGGTTGATAATTGCATTAACAGCACTATGCAGATCTTGGAGAGAAACTGGTTAGCAGCTCTTGGGTCAAACAGGACCTTATGGGTTTGTAAACTGAAAACAATGTAAATGGAATAATATATTTTGTAAGAAACATAAGAAATGAATAGCAAAACCAAACATTTATTTCTATCTTACATACTATAAGAAAAACTTTTAACAGGAAGTATCTGAACATTTATCTTTTGTCTCCAGTAGCTGTAAGACAAACTAACCTTCTTAGCAGGAGAACTTGGTATGAAAGGTAGTGCAACTCGCTTCTCTGAAGGTGATTTCTTCTCAGGTGGCAAGGGTTTGTCAGTAAAATAGGGATTCATGTCAAAATACTCCTGGGGATATAGATTTAACCTGAAAGGCCCTCCTTTAAACAACTGTTTATGTCGCTCTTGTGCTTTCTGTAAAACAAATACTTTGAAAGAAACAAGCCTCATGATTTTTACTGTATGCTATTCTAAGAGAAAAAATGGAAAGCATTAAAACTTAGTCTTGGAGAATGTTCACTTTAATTTTCTTTGCTCTTGCTCAATGCTCAATGTATTTTATATAACCACCATGTATAATGGAACACAGATTCACTAACCAGGAAGAATAACAATCAGTATGAAAGTATGGTAGAAAAATGTCAGAAAAAGCACTGTGCATTTAAGATGTGTCTAACAGAACTGTATACTGAAAATCCTGCCTGTGTGCATCCCAGCTGCTCCCAACTGTAAACCCTGGCCACTATGTTTCCCAGATTTAGAGCATCTTACTGAGCTCAGCTTCTCTGGGAATTGGTCTTTGTACCACAGGAGATGCTGACTGTTCTTCCCATATTTCATTTTAAAATGATTTCACGTAGCTGAAATGTTTCTTCTAACCTTGTTCTTACCCTAGACCAAAAAATATCCTTCTGCTACCATTTTTCACTACATATGCATGACTAAAATATACAGGATAAATAAAATCAGTGCAAGCAAATTTATGGGTTTTCTTAGATTTATGAAAAAGGAACAGTTATTTTTGCTATAGCATCTAGGATAATGAGGTCCCATTCTTCTGACAACAACACAGACATTTATTTTTCCTTCTATTGGCACGATTTGGTCATTACCACATTGTAGCTTAAGGTCTCCAAATAGAAACTTAAGGTCAAATCCTGAATGGCTGAACTTGTGTGGGATGCAGAGTATGAAGACAGGCTGAGAAAGCTGGGGCTATTCAGCCTGGAGAAGAGAAGGCTGTGTGGAGACCTCACAGGAGCCTTCCAGTATTTGAAGGGGGCTTATAAGGGTGCTGGGAAGGGACTCTTCATTAGAGACTGTACTGACAGGACAAGGGGTAACGGGTTCAAACTTAGACAGGGGAAGTTTAGACTGGATATAAGGAGGAAGTTCTTTACTGTAAGGGTGGTGAGGCACTCAAATGGGTTGCCCAAGGAAGCTGTGAATGCTCCATCCCTGGCGGTGTTCAAGGCCAGGTTGGACATAGCCTTGGGTGA
>JAOEHX010029929.1:0-25451 GCA_025448015.1 Bolborhynchus lineola
TTCCCTGGGCAACCCATTCCAGTGCCTCACCACCCTTACAGTAAAGAATTTCTTCCTCACATCCCATCTAAACTTCCCCTGTTTAAGTTTGACTTCCCCTGTTTAAGTTTGAAAAGTCAGACTCACGTGCCTTAAAATACAAACTGGGCACTTCAGAGAAGCCTAGGGGACAACAGCTCCAATTGAATGGGTCATTGAATAAAACCTACCATTAACTCACATGTTAATACTCTTCCTATACTAGAGGGATTTGAAGTCAGACTCACATGCCTTAAAATACAAATTGGGCACTTAGGAGAAGCCCAGTGGATACCAACTCCAATTGAATAGGAAGTTTACTTCTTTACTAGGCAGCTCAAGACACACTGAGTTGCTACAGATAGTATCTGTTGCTAGTCATTTGGTAGAACTGATATGGTGAAAAGGCAGAGCATTTAGACCTTACCTCATCAAAATCAGCAATAATTTCATTTAACAGGCGTAAACATTCCACTCCCATATTATTGCCATCCAGTTCAATGTAGAAATCATTGAAATTTGGGATGGAAGCAAACATCACTCCCACTTGTGAATAGGACTGGTAATAAAGGTCCTGCAGTTTGGGAGCAGATAGAATTTTCATTTTAAAATATTAGTGTAAACCATCATTATTATGTTTTCCATTCTACTACTAAGCAATAGGTAGGACAAAAGCCATCATTTTTTGGTGGAGAGAAAGCCGGCCTCATTAAGAAAATGTTGAAAGATCTCTCCGCTCAAAAAACACAGAAGAAAATGAACACCTCAGCTAACAAACTGGTTTAAAACAACTTAGTCTTTTTCTCTGTTTAGACGTGGAAGCAGTGAATACACATTTGGAGAAAGTCTTAACATTTGCAGAACTTATATTGTATGAGAAACATAACTGCATTTTCTCAGTATTGTTTTCTAACTAAAATAGTACAATTTTACCCTGCAGCACAAAACCAGCCTTGCTCCTTCATGTCATTCCCTGAGTTGTGGTGTCCTGTACCCAACATTAACAATATAATGCTGTTCTGTTTGGTAACATTTCTGCTTAAGAATTTGGAGGACTCACGGAAAGCAAAACCACTCTTCTGTGGTTCGAATACATTGATCTAAACTCTCAAGAGCAGGAGAATCATGGCCATTATAGCTGCTCCAGTGCTGCAGGTATTGCAGCGGCATAGGAAAGACGCTGTTAAGGGCTTCCTGAATCAATTTATTTAATCACTGCAGCCTTTGATATTAAAAGCTACTGCATCTTCCTTGGCTGTGTATTCTCTGTTTTTAGCTTTAAATGGATGGGTTTGGTAATAGCAGCATATTTCCAGAACTAGGGTGGTTCATAGCAAAGGGTCTGGCAGTTCATACATTTCACCATTCAGAACCAAACTAAAATACTGTGATAAATACCAACATCCTATACCGATTGAAAAATTAATAATTAAATCCCGGTTATTTGCATGCAGACACTTTGCTGCATTGATGCTGAATGACACATTTCCTTATCCTGAGCTTTATTAAAATTCTTCAGAGGAGGATGCTACAGTGAGGGAAATAATCTCAATCTAATTCCTGAACATGAATGAAATGTTGTATGTTCAAGCCTTTCTTGAAAACACACACTTGAAAGATGACCCAAGCTACACAGGGTCACACTCGTATGCCATCACCATGTATTGATATTTTATCTTGGTTTACCATGTTTCGTGGATTAGACATCAGAAAGTGCTGTGCAACATGTGCTGGCAACAGGTTGAAGAGAATTCTTTTGTTATCCAGCTTGACTCGTTCCATATCATCTCTCTCTTCTTCTGCCTGTGGGGATAGAGGAAAAGAAAAACCTTTTCAGAAAGCAAAAAATCAGCTGAAGCCATAAGATAGCTTCTATTATTTCATCCTTTGAACTTTAAGCAAAATAATGCCTGCAAAATAGAGCAGACACATTTCTCCTATACCACGCTTTTACACTGGGGCAAAATCCCTTAGCTTTATCAATCAGTAACCCAAGTCCTTAGTAATTTAAGCTAGTCTCTGGGCTGATGACTACCTTGAGGTCTTGATCAGCTAAGTGAATTTGTATCTTCTGCAGTTCTCTATTCTTCTGAATAGGTCCTTGGCATTTTTACAGAGTAAAAAGCTAGAATAAGCCCGCTTCAGTCACATTGGTCTTGGAGAGCAATTCCCAGGTAGGTGGAGACAGTGACAGCAGTATTCAGAAAGAGTGCCTGGGAGCTAACACAGAGAAGGCCATTAACCCAAGATACTGGCATCTTATTCCATGTTTCTTGACTCCCAGGTGTTTAGTGGGAGTCATGCATTAGGAAATGATTCTAAAAATGAGACCCCTCACTGGAAAAGTGCTATCCAAGGATCTCATTTGGGGCTCCTGGGTTTGTAAGTTCCACCCTAGTCCATAGCAGACTCTTCTGCAAAATTACTCGTATCTTTTTTGCTACAGTGTCTTTTGGCCCCACATTCTGATTTCAATTACAAAGGAATATGATCAGCACCATCCAATTCACCTTATTGAAATCACAAATCTTCTGCCATGATCCCAATATGATTTCTCCTAACCTAGATGCAGTCAACAAAAGACTGGAAAGCCAAATCCTCGGGCACTGTCAAGAAACCGTGACCATATAAAACACTGAAGAATCTGCTGTAATCTTTGTTGGCGCCTCTTTTGTATCTGGAATTTGCTATCCTGATCTATTCCAAAGTCCACATACTTTTCTCACTATCCATTCCTGTCCAAGTAGCAGAAAACCAGTCACCTTTCACATTTTTATAGTCTCACAATATTCTTTTCAAGTGATTTCCCCATGAAGCTGATTTTTGTTTTCTGTGACAAAGCTTAGGAAACAACCTTTTTATTCAGATCATGCAGACTGCTTTGCCTTGCAGTTTACTTCTGTATTTTAAATTCCTTTACCTGAAATCTTCGTTCTAAGAAGTAGGTTATTTCCTGCTTTTGAGCTGTTTTCCTGACACTTTCTTTGCTGTTTAAATGTCATATACTTTCTCTTCATATGTTTTCTCAAAGTAACACTCCCCTGGTATAACTCTGTCTCTGAGTTATTGTTGTCTATAAATGTATGTAATGTTCTCTTGCATTTAGTCTGACTGCTGGAATGTAAATGTTCTAATGGTAAAAATAAAGAGCTTTTTCCAGATGAAAATCCAAACCAAGCTTACAATTCCATTTTTACATCATACTGGAATATGGGAAATTTTACTCTGACAATAGCAAAGAGATTTGCAAACAGAATTTATGCTCTGAATAAAAAAGTAATCTGTTTTGGGCTTGATTATTCATTCCTCTATTTTTTGATGGAGAATTTTTTATTACTTTTTCCTAGGAATGTTTAAGGTACTCAGTTAAGCTCACAGTACAATATGTGGTAGAACACCAGCCTGAGGAACAGTAAACCTTTGGGATGGGGTGGAGATTTCTGGACAAGTCAAAGCAATCAAGCAAGGGCAGGTAAGCGGAGTAATCCATTTGACACATTGCATGGATAGTGATGTTGCCTGATCACTGGCAGGTGCTATTAATTTCTGATCTGGAAGTGTGCGATCAGATTCCTCCTGCCTTTGGTCATGGACCAAAGTGTTCATTTTGGAAGCCATGCTTGAGAAGACTGTTTAGCAATACTTTGTGTTTCCTACCATTTTGTATGATTCACAGCAAAGGTTTCAAATCACAGCACAAGGACAAAGCTGCCAGCACTGAGGCAGACCCTTGTGACCTTGGTCATGGTGCTGGACTTTTCTCCAACCTTTGATACACAGAAATAAAAGACAATTCTAATATACCCACATGAAATAAATGAGAAAAGACACTGTAGACTTCCTGACTTAACTTTAAGGCATATGATGGCTTTTCTCCTCCTGTCTCATTTCAATACAGTCATGAAACTGCTGGGAGAGAAATATCAGTGACACTACTGTGTGTGCACGTGGAGTGTGATGTTCACAGTGATGGGACCACAGCTGTGACTAAGAGGCTGAGAACTGAGCTCTTGTATGAAACCAAATCACCAAAGTAATTACTGAAGGAGTGGCAAAATCCTGTAAGAGCAGGAAAAGACATTAAGGATATCACCATAGCCAAGAAACAGAAGAACGCTACACTTCCAACACAACTAGCAAGCATCTCTTCCCCTCTTCAGATGCAAAACTCTGAACTACAATTTTGACTCTGAGAAGGTTCAGTTGGCAGAAATGAGATGAACCACTAAGGTTGTGGAAAACCCCTGAATAATGCCATGGTGGGTAACAGTAGCAAGCCCTACATAGAGACAGATTATGCAAACAGCAGATCAAGGGGAATGTAGATCAAGTGCTTTTTGTGCTTTGGATTATTTCAGGCCAGGCACTTCCTAGTCAAGCAGGAAAGAGGAATGCACTTGTCCCGTGGCTCAGGGAGACATTTGTACTGGCAACGCCTGTGTGGGACAATGCAGCGCCAGCTCTGCCTGACCTAGCCCCAGATCTAGAAGCAGAACATTCATGGAATTAGCACAGTGCTTCTCCTGAGCTACTTAGTCATGTTGAAAAGCAAGATGTATTAGCTTAGACCACACACTGGGTTAATACTGTTGTTTTGTTGCTGGTACCCTAGGCAGAGCCTCTGCATGGACTGTACTTACACCTTCCAGACATACCACATGTCTGACACTCTACCTTTATTCAAGTGATCTGCTAGGAAGAGGAACTGAAGTGCACCTTCTCTGCTACTATTGCACACAGCTTCAGTATCCACCCTGTAGCCCTGCACTGCCTAAGACACCTCTATGTATGCAACTCCTCAGGAGCTGCCTGGGGAAAGAGGAAGGATTTCCACATCTCTCTTGCGGGGAAAATATGGAGTGAAGGTGAGGTTAAAAAAGACTTGGACATGTTCAGTAGTGAGGACTCTAAAACATGGCTCTGTAGCAAGGCAAATAAACCAGGTACAATGTTTTCTGGACCTTTTTTCCAGCATCCTGCTTCCTGCCCTTCAGGGGAGTGCAATAAAACCTGTCTTTCTTCTTGTGACTCATGAAGTCCTAGTGCCCACTCTTTGAGCAGCTGAGATAAAAGGATGTGTAGGCATCACCCTTTCCCAGACAAAACAGACACTGAGAAGAGAGAAGATGGACCTGGGGCTGGAGAAGGAAGATTAAAATGGCACAGATCACAGGTATTTACATTGACGGTGGAAATATTATCCAGACAGCTAAATGACATCCACACCTTCGTCTACTTGCTCCTATTCCTACTGGTTAGTTAGGAAAGTTTCCAGCATGTTATTTATATAATAGCTGCTGGCTCAAAATCCAAGGCAAATTATTGTGAAAACAAAGAAGAAAAAGGATTCACAGGAATGAGCAACATCCTTTTTTCACATCCTGCTTTTTGCTTATATCTGTTTGATATTAGTGCCAGTTAGGTAATTTTATAGAGTTCATCTGTATTTGCAGAGCTGCAGTCATTAAAAGCAGGCTTTGTTTTTGCTTTGGACCTGGTGACAGAACTTAAAATGCTCTTTGGTACTATGGGTTTTGACATCAACTTACTTCATCTTACAGAGATGGCTACTTCATCTTACGGAGTTACACAGCATCCCAGGTTTTACAACACTTGTGACTGGTTACACATCCTCTGTTCACGACGGGGTCTGAGCTGTTGTATCACCTGAGCTATCAGGTAACCGTTTAATAAGCATAAACATGCTTTAGCAACGTCACTGCCTGAAGAGTTACTACACAAAAATCCACTGCTTCAAGACACAGCTAAAAAGGAGCCGGGTATAGGTGCTGTAGAAGCATCATCTTTGTACCTGAAGGTGGCACTAGAACCACATGGAAGAGACCCATCCCAGTGCTGCTATATTTTTATTATAGATTTGTTAATACATTATTTAATATATTATCAGGGAAATTTAACAGGAAGTGCAAGCCCACCTGGCAAGGCTTGCCTGACAACTGTAAAATCCATATTTTTTACAAGTGTCATGGATTAGGAATGCAACCATCAGCCACATCACTGTATTATTTTTGTTTCCTGACAAAATCCGGGGTGAATAAGCAGCTCCATTTTTTTAGCAGACTTCCTTTCTTCAGAAATTTATCGTTTGTATTTATGTGTCCATTTTTTTTCTAGTTTTGTGGAATAATTTGCAAAAGTGGTTATCAGTCACAAATAAGTAAAACGGTCCTATATTTGCTATTCACAGTTACTGTCATAAGAGGCACATAGTGTTACTCTACAATGTTATGTAGAAAATCAAATTCTCCTGTCACTGCCTGATAAAAGCCAAACACACCAAGAGAGATTTTCTGGATATTTTGTGAGTTATTCAGAAAGGTTAAATTTGGCACAGCAAAAAGAACCCGGCAAAATCAACAAGAACTTGTGACACCGGTGACTTATGGAGTGCAAATATAAGTGTTTTAACCACTTCTTACCAATCAGAAAAATGAAGTTTTTTTCACATGATGTACATAAACAACACTGCATTGTATCTGTTCTGGTTCCCTAACCTAGATGCATGGAAATTAGATTAACTGGAAACAGTATCATTTTTCTAAAGCGGTTTTTATTCTTTGAAATCTGCTTTTCCTCAAAGCACATTTTTTTTTCCAATTTGGCAGTCAAAATCCATGGAAATGGGTTTTTCTCAAACCCTAGCATAGACCACTGAGCATCTATCTATATATTCTTACTAGTAACAGTATTAATTGCAGGATACTTTCAGTGTTTAAAATACCATTTAGTTGGTACTAGACAGTTTGTTGTTCACGATAAAATGAACAAAAATATCTGTGAAACCCTGCAGCTTATGCCAGAAATGGTTTCATTCATCTCAGAACGTTTTTACAGGATTAGCCCCAATAATGAGCAATAATAAGCAAAGTGCTTACATCTTCCAGAAAAGCCCCTGAGTCTGAAATTCTCTCAATTGTAAGCCAACAACAAAGAAGCTTCCTAAAAACATATGTTGTACTATGTTGGCAAGTCTTCAGAGAGCAGCATCTGGCTACTGGGTGATGTGAGTCTCAGCCCTAGTAACGGTTCATGAAATTCAGTGTTTGCACAAAGAACTAGCACACTCACTATAAACCAGAAGAAAACCTCCACAATCGCTGTGCAATAAGTCAGTGGTCTTTCTAAAACTGCTGCTACTAAGAATGAAATCAAGTTAAGCCAACATGGTTCAACAGTTAAGTAGTACCATGGCTGTAGAGAAAGGGGACTAAGAATCATAGAATAGTTAGGGTTGGAAAGGACCTTGAGATCATCTAGTTCTAATCCCCTGCCATGCGCAGGGACACCTCCTACTAACTATGCTGCCCAAGGAATGCTGTTTAACCATACACAGCGCTGCAGTCTAGCAGCTAAAGAAAACTGTCACTCAGGAAAGTGTCTCCATTTAAGAATTGTTAAACAATTAGCTGCTCAGTGTTTGATAACTATCCAAAGTCAGTTTTAACATACAGATATTTCCAAGTCTTCCCAGAGCGTTTAATACAATTTTATTATGCCAAAGAGCCTAGTAACTGCCAAGATAATGTTTTGGTGCTTCTTTTTTCTTATCCATTTGAGTAAGTGAGCACCAAAAGCAATTCTGTAACATTCATGATGACAGTACTTCTGCATGTTACGTTATTTAGCCTTTGTATTCAGTATCATTTACAGCCAATACACAGGACAAGATTCCTTACAGCATGTTATCCACCGTCATTTATTGCATGGGGCATAGACCTCCCATGTAGAATTAAGCACAAGGGTATATACCCAGATCATCAAAGAGGCCAAATATCTACCCAGCCTACTGATTTCAAAGAATGGTAGCTATGTTGATACCTAATTTCTGAATTTTCTACCTACACTGATTGGTTTTTTCCTTTCTGATTATTATCACGCAAATCTCACAGACAAGATGGTATCACATAAGTACCTGCTTTGCAGCTGGAAAGATCAGAAAATGGCATTTGATCTTCTCAGATAAAAAGCACTTTTTGAAATGCTATCTGAAGATGCCACTGGACATTACTGAAATTCGATAGGCATCCATATGTCTTAACTCCCCTTATTACTTTTGGAGTAAGTACACAATGGTTTTAACAATTGGTGGACAAGTAGGTATTAACTTGGGAGACAAGTAGGTATTTCTGAAAAACCTGGCCCCAGGAAAGCAGAACAAGTTTGGATTTCTTCCTTTACTATTGCCCAGTTCTGGTCTTTCAACGGGCAAGCATCCCACCAGTTTCCTGCACTTGAATTTTTAAAACTAATTGATTGCTAATTACAAGCCAACTTAAAACTAAGAATCCTTAAGCAGTACATTCCTTAGGGATGCACAATTCACCATGCAAGTCATAGTAGCTGGAATTATAAAAAGCAGTTAAGATTCTTAAACTCACTCCTGACCTTCTGAAAGGCCACGGGATAGCATACTAGTATCTTCCTCCTTGCTACTCTATTTCATGGATAGCAATAACATATAGAAGGTCTTGTATTCATGGATCATGTGGTACTCATATACCCCCGCTATGTGCCAGCCTACATAGAGATGGCTGCTATACAGTTAGTCATGTGCTGCACTGAGTTTCAAAGTCAAGAGATTTCTTTTTTTCCACCTGAAAACTGTATTTGGCACCACAGCAAGTGGAAAATATTTATCAGTTTGTCCAAAACAAACTTCTGAGGCTGCCAGGCACCCATCAATACTGCAGGTTATAGGACAAAACCTAAATGAACACACATTGTTGACTCAATTAAACAGCAAAGAGTCCACAGAAATTACAGAACAAGATAAACCGAAATCATGAAGGAGGTGGACTTGGTCTTGGACATCAAGATAAACAAAACCTCCCATCAGAGCTTAACTGATAGGCAGAAGATAATATAGCTAAGTCATGCCCGAGGGCTCCATTTTAGGTAACATAGTGGAGGCAGAGATGTGTTTAACCTGTATGTTCCAGTCTTGATCTTACACGTGAAAGCAAACACTGTGATGATTTATACAGTCCCTTTAACAACACAGTTAACAGGGTGTAGATGAGAACAGGCTGTGACCCCTGTGAACTACAGGAGTGTAAGATTTATGATAAAAGCAACTTCCAAATTCCATGAAAACAAACTTAGATCTTCAACTTTCTCCTTCCCTCAGCAGCTAGTGTGAAACACTTCAGAGGTGGGAATAGGACTGCTGAAATGCATGACAGGAGGTAGACATTTCTTGATGCCTCTGCTTATGGCTCATATAATTTCTACTGGTTTTGCTGTGATTATGATAGGAAATAGACGCTTTTAAAAAAGTACATAAACATGGTACCTAAATAAGTTTCTGATCAGCTTTCGGGAAAGAGTTCCATAGTTTCATTGCATGATTTGGGTATTTCCTTCTACTGGTTTTATTTGCTTCTTTTCAGTTTACCTGACCATCAATTTATTTTCACCCTTTTTGTTTTATAAGATGAAAAAGATCTATGGATTTAATTTCTTCATCTGAAACTTATATTGCTAACAGTTAATTTACCATGTTTGAAATTCTCTCTACTCATAATGCATCTTACATATAAATATATTACTTCATTAATGATACAGTGCTATGGAACAATTACAAACAAATACACTTTTCCAGAGCAAGTGAACGTCATAGGTCTATGGAAAGAAAGTTATATAAAAACTTTCCTTTGTAAAGCCCAACAGACATGAAAAAACCTTTGAAGTGTCTTAGTACAACTTATTTTTTGCAGGTCAATTCAAAAATCATACACTGCTTTGTGTGCACTACAAAGGAAAGGCCTATGGCTTACCTGCACAGCCCAGAGGTAGTCCAGACGCAGCTTCAAGTCCACCTGTCTGGAATGCAGTGCCAAAGCACAAGAAAATAGCAAAATGGCTAGTATTGGTTCATAGCCACGCATATAAAAGGAGCCACCCCTTAAAAAGAAAAGGAAAGTAAACGGGTTATTCCAGGTTCTCTAATACCTAACACTTCATATTTCTAGTATGAGATCTTTAATTTAGAACATGTGGATACCCCCAAATCACTGCCTTTTTGAAAGTGGCTCACACAGGTAGGGAGAAAGGTGGGAGTAAATCTGATCACTGCATGAGACCAATGTTCAACTTCTTGAGGATTTTATAATGCTATACATTACTGTAATGTGTGCATGCTTTTAGTTAGGGAATACAGTAACACTCAACAGCTCAAATACATTGGAATTGTTGAGGGCTGCTGAAATAAGGAAGCGAAGTTTTTAACTGTGTTCTTCTATTTCATATTATAATTAGCCTGCAGTGTGTTCAGCTGAGGTATGTTAGCATAAAAGTAACAGAATAATGGGAAACAGCTGCTAGGTCCCAAAAGCTGATCTCCGGTTGATGAATATTTCTAGATTCTACAGTTGCAAGGTAGAGGACGGCTTAAGTATTGCTTATGTTCTACTGAGTATATAGCCCAAAGCAGCAATGAATTCTAGAGAGTAATTCATAGATGAAATGTCATAGCTATCTATACAGAAATACTCATTGCTTTAACTTTGCAAGATACCTACCCCACTGCTTTTCTGTAACCACTGAGCTCCAGAATAAGTATGTACAAAATCGTAACAAAGAGCAGGAGAATCATTTTTGGCAAGGAAGATACACGCAGAAATATTGCCAAGGTGAGAGTCCCCACTACGCAGGAAAGGAAAGCATAGTGAGCTGTGTCACATGGAAGTTCATTCATTGTTTTATTTGTTCCACCGGGAGAAATGATAACTATTGAACTGCTGGAATTGGTATTCCAAACCCAAGGCATACAGCCGACCTAGAAAAGACAGGAGAGGCAAGAAGGGCAGAAAGTTAAATATGAAATAAAAGAAATGCAGCCGTTACGGGGGTGACTGTAGTTCTCTCCTAAATGAGAAAATACGGCTGTGGTGTTCCCATCCAGTCCACTGCTCCAATAAAAACTCTCATTTTCCAGTAATGTTTTACTCAGTTTTAGGTGTGGGACACTTTTTATTCATTAGATGCCAGTAAGACCAAACAATTCAAATCTGGGCTTAGCTGAATATGTTCCCTCACAGGGCTCAAACCCAGGAGATTCTCAAGCCAACATATCCCTACAAAATTAAGGAACTTCAGTAAACATTTTATGTGGCCATGTGGGTGAGAAAGGTTTGAGCACAGAGCACAGAAAGAAATGTGTTTGCTTTATTGACTACACAAATTGCATCAATTTCAATTAATCAAGTATAAAATATAACCTATTTCAATCTTTGAATGGAAAGTAAAACAGGAATATTTTTTTCTCCACCTCAGAACTACTTCCATGATCACATAAGATTCTAATACAAGACCTCATCTAGAATTATCCGTGCATTTCAGTTATCCAAGGAGTTCCATTTCCTCCCTAGACTAGGAAATAAAAAAAACGGTTTAGTGCATTTCTTAGGGGCAATCTGAGGAAATGTCACCTGCTTCCTCCAAAGGCAATGTCATGTTCATGCCTTAGAGCCCAAGAGACAAATATCTGGCAAACAGTGCAAGTCCCCAGGGCTACAGTTTTAACTGCACTCCAACCTTCATCCCTTATTTAGGGAGAGGAGAAGAGTAAGCATGAATAGGGAGAGTGGGATGGTAGTGTGAAATTGATTTTAAAAGGCACTATCACATAAGCCCTGCCCTGTACTTAAGCTCCTCTATTGAAGTGTGTTATTAGGCCTTTTTATTTCATCCTAACCACTGATAATGAAATTTTATAGCATGTTGTAAAATAGCCGACAACCTGAGAGGTGATTAAGCAATATATTTTACAGGGGGTTGTAATCATTTAAAAAGATGAGACATAACAGATAAAATGTAAGTTAAACTCCTGGTGGCTAACATTATGAAATGAGATGAGAGAGAGCGGAGTGAAAAATCTGTTTAACGCAATTTTGTTCAATATCCTTAAAAATGCTGTTCATACTAAACTCATCCAAACCACAGGCATGCATGATGGCTTCATAAATGATGTGTGATCCATCCAGGAAAACACCATCTGCTTTACAACTAGGAGTGAAACCTCAACACCTAGCTCCTATGCTAGCTGAGAATTCTAGAGCCACCACTTTACAGCAACTTATAATTCCTACTAATTAACATTTCTTCTAAACATTTCAGTGGTTACAGGCTATTTTTGCTTCAATAAAAGATAAAGTTGTATTTGTGACCTATTCTAAGTTGTAACTGAATTAACTGTCCTGTTGGAGGCCAGAACCTATAATATGCATTCTTCCACCGATACTCAATGTTGCCTTAGGCCTCATGATTTCTGTTTCTCATTTCACCATCTTTAAATGGCAACAACAGTTCTTGTTTCATTTGGTCAAAGTGTCACATCTATGGGGACTGATCCACAATGGTTCCATCTGTCATAATTTTCACCTCAGTCCCAAAGTCAGATACACAGAACTTGCTGAGATGCCAGCTGGCCTAGAGGCGCTGCGTGTATCTGTGCATTTTAGGCTTACATGCACATGAAGAATCACGTATTCATCTGTGTGCTGTTAGGGCTGTGTGTTACTCACATAACTGATGTTCAGTATTTCTTGGTACCTCTCTGAACACTGGGATTTGCAGACAAGGGATCTGTTGCCCATTCAGATCATGTGGATCAGCTTGGTAGATGTTCTCAGAGCAGGTCAAGGGATGAGTGAATACAAAATAAGGGGCTTGGCATCTCAGTACTGTGAAATGCTCATGAAATCCCGGTCTTCCTATTGGGCAGAACACATTGCCTAAATCCCACAGAGAGGCATGATTTGAGACATCTGCCTCCTCAGCATTTCCAATTGTGTTTAGTGTGCTATTTTTGTGTGAATCCTTTCCTTTGGGTACCGTAACATGTTTAATTCATCAGTATTATCAGCCAGAATGCTGAAATTGAGTGCCAGGAGTTTGACAAGGCAACTAAATGCCAAATACTTCAGTGGAAGTTTAAATCCCATTTGACATTCAAGTCTACCATGTAGAACTAGCTGCTAATCCACAGTGAAAGAAGCTCAATTTTCAGAAGTATTGAGCAAGTTCATTTCAGACAAGAGAAGCTTCCTAGACATCAGATGTGAATGAATCATATAAATAGCACAATGTAAGCACCTCTTCTTGTTATGCAGTACTGTCCATATTTTAAGATCACGTTATCTCTTCTGATTTGCCTGGACAAAAAATATCCCCTTGTTATCACACATAAGGATGTTCTATAAGCTGCCACACAGAAATAAGTAATGTTGTTTGACACCATGCCTTGTCTGTCACAAGATATTAGCCACTGAACTAGTAATCAAGCTGACCATTTAAAAATAGCTTTCTCACAAAGTATATGACATCAGCAGACTATGTGATACTAAGGTTTGATATAAAACTTCCTAAAGATGTTGACTTGGTATTATCTGTGTAATTTGCCCATAGCTTTGCCATTCCTAACTCAACAGCCTGACTCAGGGCAGTGAAAATTCAAATTATAGCAAAGGGCTTTAATTTTGAAGAAACATGCTCTGAAGAATGAATAAGGAAAAGAGTTGGAATTCACCAGACAACAATACAGTACGTGTTTAATGGACCTGCACCAGGTTGTTACTTAAACAGAATGCTAAATTAAGCAATACTTGATTTAAATACTCACCACGCATCCTTGAGCCACGGAGTATATTAAGATCACAATAAAAATACACAAAATGGTACGAATCTGAATTGTCAGGCACCCTGGAAAACACTAAGGAAATAAAAAATAAAAAGATTTACAGATATATGTTTAAAAGTATTTTTTTCAAGTGCGGTTGTTATTTTTTAGTAGCCTATAAAAGAAGAGAATAAGGGATACAGACATTTTGCCTGCACTGTAAATTATAAAACAAGCATGTAGTTATTATTGTGTACATATGCTTTAATGGTAATTGCATTTTGGGGGGTAATAAATGTGAAATTATTATTACTATGCATTATTTCTCACTGTAATTAAAACTCTTTGAAAAATTAGTAGGATGCCTGCTCATAATGCAAACAATAAATTAGCATGGCATTGGATTTTGTTCTCATGGGGAAAATCCCCAAAGCATCTTTTGCCATGCAAATTATCAGCTACAAATAGTGATCCAAGACAGCATACTGTGGTAGCATAGAATTTTGGAGTACTAGTTGTGTCTTTTGCTATAACAGTCATGGTTAAATGCCAGGGTAGTTTTAATTATCAGGGCTCACTTAAAATATTGAATTTGTCGGGGCAGAAAGGGCAGTAAAGAACAAAAATGTCTGTGGACTGGAGTCCTGTGAATCTCATCCTCCTCTTTAGTTTAAACCTGATGTCATCACTGTACAGTGTGACTTGCTTGCTGCTTCTGAACATATATGGAGCCAGTGACAGAAGGTGAAAGAGGAAAAATAGGTCTGTCAGGCTCTAGTACTTCTGCTTGTTCCAGTCATTCTGATCTACCCTGGTTTCAGTGAAAGCTGTTTTCCTTCTCCCCTCGTATGAAAAATGTTTGAGGCATCTATTATCTTCTGGACCCACAATACGTGTTTCAGACAACAAGATATCTTGCAGTGACTTCAAGGGGCAAGAATCAACAACAGGAAACAATGAGATTTAAAATGGGAACAATCCTGTGCCACTTAAAAGAAGGGGGTTCAGACTTATCAAGGCTGGATTTGACTTAAGATAAAATGAATCCAGCAAGCACCTAATTTTTAAATGAGTCACTAACTCTGAAGAAAAGCTGCTCATCACAAGCATAGCTGAAAGCAGGCAGCAAAGTACCCACAGCGTACCCTTCCTTTCACAGATGCAGAGATTTTTCATCTGTATGTGTGACCACAAAGACGATACAGTAGCTCATCAAAAATAAAAAGCACATGTGATCTGCAAATACATTCTGGCTTCAGTAAGAATTAAGTCCATGGGAAATAATCAACAGAATATCAATAGTAGATTATGACCTAAGTTTATTTGCTACACCAGAAACCAGCTATTATTCAACATCAGTAAAACAGATTGGGATACCTGAGGTATATCACCCTTAATAAAATAGTGAGCATATCATAGAACAAAAACCTCGCTCTGTAAGAATCTCACATTGAAAAGCTGTGTCTCAAGGGAGGAGATATAGCAGTGTCTAAAATTACACTATGAAAAATGAGGTAGACTGTTTGTGCATTTACTCATTACTATCCTATAGCTCAGGTTGGAAGGGAACTCAAGGGACCCAGAAATACTCTTTGCCTTGACCCCCAGTGCTATTTTACAGAGCTGGTTAGTCCCCAGCCTGTCACTGCAAGGGGGGGGTTCTTCCTACTCAGGGCCTGGGCTTTGCTGTATTTCGCAAGATTCCTGTTGGCCCATTCTACCAACCTGTCTAGGTTCCCCTCAGTGGTCATGCTGCCACTGTGTTGGCTCTTCCCCTGAAACTGGAGTCATTAAAAACTTGACATGAGTATACTCCATGTCCTTCTCCAGGTCACTGATACAAATATGTAACAGGACAGGTCACAGGAAAAACTCTAATGGTACCCCACTTATTACTGGCTTCCAGGTAGAGCATGACCATAAACTGCTATGCTCTGAATGTGATCATTCAGATGTTTTTTTTACCTGTCACATTGTCTACCCAACTAGACCAAAATCCTACAACACTTGAGGTGGAACGTGTGTGGTTTTATCCATATAAATAAAACACAAAACAATTTTGTTTGAAGGAAACCTACATATTCCATTAATTCAATCTGCAACCAAAGAAGTTATCTACTGCTTGTTGAAGAGAGAATACCCATAAGTTGAAGATAATGCTGCATGGCTAATAGTGATAAGGCAAAATGCAGATTCAAAGATAATGTGTTCTGACATACTGCACAGACTTTTTGTGCATGTGTGTACATGTTCTAAATGTTGACATGTTAGGCTTTGGGTTGAAAAGGGAAATAAATCCTTAAAAGGTAAGATATGAAACACGTCTGAATTAAAACCCTGACACTCAGAAGATTTATTCTTCTGACCTTTGCTCATTCTAAGATTGCATCAGCTATTTTCTGATAGCAGAGCATTTTGGGCTTCCTTTTCTTTGTTTTCTTTGTGGAACTTTTATTAACCAAGTGCTGTCAGAGTCACTTGTCCAGTGTAAAACAGCAAGTAGGTGCCAAAAGACTGATTAAAATAGGAGAATGACTGGTTTCAGATTCTCTATTATACACAGTACAATAATTATTTTTTACTTATTATATAAAACAAATTTTTACCATAAACTTTCAAACTGCAATACTCTGAGTTTTTGTATTTCTTTGTTTTTCTGCTGCTGGATTTGAACTGTAGGTATTGAATCTCTAGAGGAACCTGGAACAAATTAATATTCTATTGACTGCCAAAACAGCTGGAACAAGCCTTAAGTTGGCAGTAGCCCCAGGGAAACAGCATAAAGAGGAGCTATTTCCTACAAACTTCATCTGTGTTTCTACCATCCATAGACAGAGCATACAACAACTACCGTGCCTTTGTAAAACAAAACAGATCATCAGAGTTACTCCCAAATAACTGTGTGAGATTATCAATAAAGATCTGCTGTGTACCAGATACTTTGCTAATACACTGTTTATGTTGCCATGAAAACAATTACTTTCCTTCTGCCAAAAGCTAATTTTTCTTAACTAGAAATTAGTGTGCGCTTATCAGCAAAGCTGATTAATGGTGTGTTTTCTCCTGATATTTGTCTGAAAAGGCTAAATTTAGATTAAGCCACTACAGATTTCTTTCATCAGAAAATTAATCTGCAGATGCTATATTCTGATCTGGCAGACCTAGTTCTCTTTTACAACAACCAAATGTCCTTCTGCATCATTACTGTTGTGAAAATGCAATGCAGGAGAATTAATCATTACTAAAGGTTTTGAAAAGGCCAAGGGTTGCGTGTGCAAAACATTGTGCTTTACCATCAAAACAGCTGCTGCTTTAGCAGGACAAGTTTTGAAAACAGAGGGGAATTTTGCAGGACTTTACACCCAGATACCAGTTGGAATGGAAGGGAACACTAATGTGTCCCTAGTCAGAAAGAAGAGTCACGTTACATAGCAGCTGTTTACCTGAACACTGGGACGATTCAGTGGCTAGAGGTAGGTGTTCAGGGAAGACATAGCAAAAAAGACAAAAGGGATAGCATTAATGGCACTGCTGTAATGATTGCTAACGTGAAAAGTCTACTTTCAGGTAAACCATCTTTGTTTTGAAGTGCCCGATACATTACTAAAAAATGAACTTGAAAAGCACATAGATTCCAGACTCAGAACCTGTGAAGCATGTGCTGATGCCTTCATATTCCAAAGGACAAACCAAGCACAGTCACCAAAAGGAAGCATAGCTATAAAATCTTAAATCACTTACTTGTACTCGTGTGACATGTAGGTACATAATACAAGCAACTAGGAAGCATATGCAGAACACCAGGAGAACAAGAACTACGGTACTCCTAGAATCAAAACACAGCAGAAATAAAGCAATGCAATCAGTACAAGGTGAGAACAAACAGCATGTAGTCCTTTTGAAATGGTGTTTTGGACGAACAGTGGACGATCTCTCCCTCACCCTTCCTGTAATGCTGTTGCGGAGGAAATTTGACAGTGAAATGCGCTGCTCTCAAGAATAAGGAATCAGTAAATGCTTTTGTATACGGTGTGCACTCTGACCTTGGCAAGGAGATCAAGGCATCTCAAAGATTCAACTGTACAGTGTTATCAGGAGAGACACTTTCTAATTGTAGGCTAATGCAGAATATTCAGCATGGTAACTCTAGTAAGTGGAGTGTGCAACCCAATTACTTGGCCTTGGCAGCTGTGTAACAGTTACCAGATCCTTTTCCCTTCTGATCTTTCCTTCTCAGAGATTCAGAAATCAGCCAACTCAGTCACTTATCAAATCAAACAAAACCAGACTACACTGTAATCCCTTCTAATCAAACAGAGCAACTCCCTCCTTATGTGTCTTCCTCAATAGACAAACCTTATTCTTCACAAAGACGCTGCAGTGATTATTTTAATTCTTAATCTTCCCTCTTCTGATCTTTCCAAATAGGCATGCTCTTCATGAGAGGGGTGAAGACCAAGCACATCTCTCCTCCAGAAGACCCGTGCTATAGGAACAGTACTTCATGGATGTCAGCAAGCTGGCAAAAATGAGTCCACCAGTGCTGGTGCTTTGATTTATGCTCAGGGACAGCCTGGCCCCAAGCCAGCCACAGAACCAGGTCTATGTGAAAAGAGTGTAACATTATCTTCACACCTTTTCTAGTCTTGTAAGAACAACCCAGCCAGCTCAGATGTGATCCATGGCTGCAGGCATATACGCACCTTGACCACCGCAGGGGAAAGATTGCTAAACAGGGTTTCTAACAGTAGAAGAGTGCAATTCTTCTGCTGTAGAATTTCTCTGTATTTGGCTTTGATTTAAAATTCATGTAATAATTCCAACCAATACATAAACAGGTAAAATGTTGTGGTGTAGTATGTATATCCAGACTAGTGAGATGACTCTAGGTACTGTCAATGTGGATTCTGAATACAAGTATTAACGGTACCCATGATCTCCTGTGCTTTTAGAGAACTGGCTTGCATTCAAAGTGGTAGCATGATAGAAAAGAATATAGGGAACATGACTGAAACAGTGTCTTTTATGGCAGCAACAGCCATGAAATGATAATAGTGCTGCCTGAGAAACCTGGCAGAGATTTGGGTTGGCACAAGTAACAAAAGGCCACATTGTTTTTTAAAAATAAACCCAGCATAAGACATCAGGAAAGTTCATAATCAGGGATTTGAGTGGTTGCATTGCATGTATGCCTTTAGAACTGGACAGCTTAGGTTGACAGGAACATAACATTACTTTCACCAACTCCATCTGGGAATATAAAATGTCTTCAGTTGAGAAGCTGTTTTGCTCAGATGATCATAGGAATCACAAGAATGTTGAGCCCATTGCTTTCTGTGTATTTATGCAGCAACTGGCTTTCTTACAACATTTTATTGTCTCTAGATTTTGAATGCCCTCCTTGAAATATTGTGATATATGTCAACACTGCTACTAGCACTACTCCCATTACAATAACACACTAAACTTCTTGTCTTTTGCATTCTCATCATACTTATAACTGCTTTGGCATCTAAAAAACAACATAAAGCACCAAGTTCTTTGGAGATGGGAAAATTTTCAGTACTTCCCAAGTTTTAGTCTAGCTCATGGTTGCATCTGTGTAAGTACAAGGCATGAGTCCAAGATGACTAGTAATTTGGTAGTATGAAGCCACCACCAACAGACACTGTAAGAAAGAATTTAAGACTATTCCCTTACTATTCACTCACTATGGGTGGCTTTTATAATTAACACTGTGATGAACCAGTCCATCTTCATGGCCTCCAGTGGTCATATTCTGCTGGAACTTGTGTGCCTGTCACATCAGAGTTTATATTCAATCTCTGTCCAGCTGTTTTTTAAGTGACAGTACTTAGGTATACCTGTTGGTAGGTTACCAACTACACAGTACCATATGATTCTTGTTTCAACTACACTAATACTCTTTGTTTCTCCTTGTTCTAAATTGCCATGTACTGCAGCTGGGCTTTAGAAGCAGGTGAAGGAGTTTTCAAATCTGCTCCAATTAGTCAGCAAAGGTGATTAGTCTGGAAATTAGATTATTTTTATAAGTGACTTTGAATTCTTCATATGAAATGTATTATATAGCAAATTTAAATAATAATTATTACTATTTAAGTAAAAAAGTTGTTTCTCAAACTTGCAATTAGAAATAACAGAATACAGGAGTTAGTATTATTCTGAGAGGATTTGTGAGTAAAAAAGACCAGAATTTATAATGGGATTTCCAAAAGCATTATGCTGTGGCCAGTTTTATTCCTAATAAATCCTAATTAGTGAAAGTGAGTGAAGCTGATTTTACATGTTTTGATATTCCCACCTGAAGATTATTACTAATCATTTTTATATATTAAACACAACTATATCTACTTCTTATCACCCCTAGATTTGAAAGTGAAGTCTAATTAATTTTTTTTATTTAGTAAGCTCTCACACAGAATTGACAAAATCTGAATTAATCGCTAAACTGTGTCACTCAACAGCAGGCACCAGACACACCCCCAAATCCATCATGAGTATCTGGTTATATCTGCTTTAGTGCAGATATAGGGAAGTGCAGATATTAAGGTCTGACTGTAACCCACATGGGAATAGCCAAGCCATGCATTAGGCAGTTAGTGTAACGATAGCACTGTTAACCAAAACCTCAATGCTGGCTCTAAATTTGGGTTGAAAATCTGGATGGATACTTCAGTGCTTAGCTCCCATTAAGCTCTGTGTATTTTTATCTACATGGCTATTAATACCTGAAGTACCTTGTCCAAAGCCAGCACAACTGTAATGCAGAAATACTTTGAATAAGTGTGGCAGATTTCAGAGGGTTTTTTTTCCAAGTGCACCTCCTTCCTCCCAAAAAAGAAGGGGGAAAATTGTTTCAAGTAAGATAGCAAAACTTGTCTCCTTTGGACACGTTTGGACTGTAATGCAGAAATGCTTTGAATAAGTGTGGCAGATTTCAGAGGGTTTTTTTTCCAAGTGCACCTCCTTCCTCCCAAAAAAGAAGGGGGAAAATTGTTTCAAGTAAGATAGCAAAACATGTCTCCTTTGGACAAACAGAAGACAGAATGGTTAGACTGAAAGTATACCAACAGGGAATCTCTTGTTTGAGAAGATACCAACCTAGGTGCTAATACCTATTTCAGACATCAATTTATTGACCTTGGCCTGATGCTTGAAGATGTTCCACTTTCAATTATAACAGGAAAAGACAGAAACTTACTGTGGTATTATTAGAAGGTAGACAAGGCCAAATAAGGCAGCTAGAATTAGTGAGAGAACTACAGCACTGGTGAAATACTCATCCTGAAGCTGGTGGTACTGTTAAAGAAAGGAAGAAACAAAGACAGTGAGCATTTTATACACACCCAGCCACCCAGGTTTTACATTCTCAGTAGGAAAGAACTATAGCCTAAAGTAAAATAAGTCCCTACCCTTTTTACAAAAATACAAATAATTATTGCTTAATTCACACACACACGCACAAACCAGGTAAGTCTACACGTTTTCCTTGACAGACTTCTGTTTCAGCTGCTCCTGTTGGCCCAGCTGTTTAGTTTTTGCCCTGCAACTAGTAAATCTGAGTTATGCTCAGACATAAGCTCATTGGAGCAAAAAATATTCACCCATTTTGAACAAGGAGGTGGCACCCCACTTATTCATCACAAAAAAAGCATCAAAACCCCCTTGGTGCTGTCCTCAAGGAGTCCTGCCACCTCAACCGCTGACCTGGATTCCACTGGGATAATGTTGTTCCTAGCAGCTGGTGCAGTGCTCTATAGGACTGTGTCTCAGACTAGCGCCTTAGTCTGAAAATTACACTGATAACACACTGATGTTTTAGTTGTTGCTAAGTAATGCTTACCCCAATCAAAGACTTCAGTCTCATGCTCTGCCAGCGAGAAGGGGTGCAAGAAGTCGTGAGGGAGCAGAGACAGGACAGCTGACCCAAACCAGCCAAAGGGGTATTCCGTACCACAGCACGTCATGCCCAGTATAGAAACCAGGGGGAACTGGCTGGAAGGGACTGATCGCTGCCCAGGTCAGGCTGGGTATCGGTCAGTGGATGGTGAGCAATTATAGTGTGCATCACTGCTGTTCCTTGTTGTTTTTTCTCTGAGTTTTCACTCCCTTTTTGTTATCTCTTATTATTATTATTAATATTGTACTTTATTTTAGTTATTGAACTGTTCTTACCTCAACCTATGGATTTTACCTTTTAATTCCCAATATTCCTCCCCATTTGATTGAGGAGGGGAGTGAGCTATCTGGTAATTCAAGTTGCTGGCTGGGTTTAAACTGCAACAGCTGCCCAGGACAGGACACTAACCAGTGGGTTGAAGGCAGCTGCTAATGACAGACATAAGCTCAGTTTTGGGTAGTTACTACCCTGATTCCACTAAGCCACAGTCCTTACAACAGAACACTTTCCAGGGGTGGAAACACAGGTCTTTTCTCAGAAAGATCAAAATTTCAATCTCATTTGCATCAAAAGACTATCTTATTTTGAAAAAAAACAATTACCAGTAGATAGTAAATCACTGTGGAAACTCGAAACCACAGTTAATTCCCAAGACCTTTAAAAAATGGAGTCCAATCTGGCACACAGCCTTCTGACTTGAAACAGCAGTGGCATGAAGTTGACTACAAAGTGACTTACAGGGGAAAAATAAATGCTACTGCCAGTTCAATCCAAAATCACTTTTGCTTTTTTAAACACATAAACCAAAGTCTTTTATTTTTTCCCAATTAAAACAACTTGGATTTGCAAATGAAATCCATACAAGGTAGGGACAGCTCTACTTTGTTAAGTTATATGCACGCTTATAAGTCCAGAGCAAGTCCACTGCTTTCAGCAAAGTCACATTGGCATAAGTCACAACCTTCCACTGCTTTCAGCAAAGTCACAACCTTGCACTGAGATTTAAGATTGCTTTTTACATTTTCTATGATTGATGGGATCAATACTTATCAGGCTACTTTTGCAGACGGAAGCATCCTCCTGTCATTAATGCTTCTCCAGAGCAGATGAGTCAGTAGGCAGCCACACTGCCATGAGACAGCCTTAAACCAGTGAGACAGGTCAGGCAGTCTGGAGAAGCAAAAGGAGGGCCAAAACACAGGATGTGTAACTTTATGGGGAAGGATCTCAATTAGTAGAATGACGCTGATAGTTCTTTTTATACCCTCTACATGTTTCCATAGAAGGTGGAGATCATGTCTCCCTCATAACTGGGAGACAGTCCAGAGGATTATTTAAAGATAGCGAGTAGAATTTATGTATTGTCTAAAACCAAACAAAAACCCAGTGATAGTTGGCTCCTGGTCAGTTAAATCAGTAAAAGATATTGTAAGCCCCCTTACTTTATTTTCACGTTCAATTTGCTTGTACTTCAGGGTGAAGAAGTTCAAGTCAGCCATCTCAGACTCAGTTTGCCGGGCCTCTATCAAGCGGCTGATGTATCTGTTCACTCGAGTTCCTGGAGTGTTGTACACAACATTGGTAGAAAAAGAGGAACGATTCCTGAGTTTTTCAGAGGCTGTCCTTAGTGCTCTCCTCTGCAGCACAGTTGAAGAAAGAAGCACAGGTTTTATTAACACTGCAGTTTTTCACTGCTGTTCATATCAGCTCAAGCTCACAGCTGGGATGAAGAACTCTTTAAGCAGAGCAACTACCTCCATGTGATTGCCATCTTTTGAAAACACTTTAGCTGAAATCCCTATCTCACTAAAATCATGGGGAAAATGCCCGCTGCATTCCAGGGTTTCAATCCTCATCCACAGAAATTCTCTTCACTTACTGCCCTGACACTTCACTGCCACTGAGCAAATACTCAGTTTCATCCACAGCAGTGTGACTTTACCTAGGAAAATAATAAGGGTATTCTTTTTCTGACTGAAGACATGGACATCGTGAGGACAAGACAACCATGCTCTTTATGACACAAGAAAGTCTGACTGTCCAAGACTGTCTAGGTAAGAATATGCATTTTGAAAAGGTAAATTTCTTTAACCTCTTGCACAAAGACCATGTGCGACTTCAGAGGGTCTGAAATCTCAAGTGTTCCTATCCCTAACTTAGCCAAGTGGCTCTCTTGTTAAGACCTCTTGGGTACGCCTTAATTGCACTCGCAGATCCAGATGGAGCACTCCAATAAATTATCAGAGCTAACCTATGCCTAATTGGTGTTAATTCCTCTATGGCTGAGACAGCACAACTGACAAGATGATCACTCATTTGCAGTGCAAAAGATTTATTGCAGAGAGTATCTGAAAGGGACTTTATAGACAATGTCTCACTTTTCACAAAAGCACTCAGAAGATGGCGAGCAGTTTCTCAGGTACACTGGTGGTAACCTTCAGTCGAAGGCACTGTGGTATGGCAACACTCAAGGCCAGGCTGAATGTAGTTCTGGGCAGCCTGATAGAGTTGAACATGTCCCTGCTCAGTGCAAAGGGTTGTATTAGATGAGCTTTGAAGGTCCCCTCCAACCCAAACCATTCTATGATTCTATGACTCTATGATCTAAACCATTACAGCTAGATCTGCACTAGTATGACTGCCCATGCTTCAGCACACTGAAAGGCTTAGGGACTTCTCAAAATACTCTTGTAGATGCAGTATTTTTTAAACACAGAATGAGAAAGATGTAGGCCAATCTTGTAAAAGAAAAAACAGTCACCTAATGGTTAGCACATTGAGAAGGAAGAGACATCCCTTGAATATCCTGTTCACCTCAAAAGGAGTTAAGTCTTACTTCCCAGAAGAGTTTTGACAATCAAACTCAGACAAGTTGTACTATTTTTATACAGCTAAAGTAATATTTTTTTGTCTAACATCTGCAGAGTTCAGGAAGACAATTCAAATCGTTCTGAAATGAATGACAAGTCTGCACAGGGATAAGGACAACATTGGCTCAGGATATAATCAGCAGAGTGTCAGCAAGCTGTTACAAAAGTACATCAGATTTCTCTCTTCAGAGCAGTCAGTACTTAATAGCCCACTCTTCCAAAGCTACACTACAAAATATCCTTTAAAACCAGATGGTAAAAAGAGGTGGTGATTGCTATTTAAGTAATTCTGCAGGAATGGCGGTTTCCTGTCTTATTCCACAAGAAGTTCTCATGAGAGCCTCGTCAGTGAACAATGAACTACAGCAGTTCATTAACTTACATAGCTTATGTTATATGTAAATTATACCTGAATACTCATGAACAGTGGGAAAGGTTAACTGCTGACTGACACCTTAGTTTTCTGATTATGAAGGAGAATGGACCTTAGCAGATAAAATAACTTTCCGAGTTCTGCTTTGCTGGCTTTTTATGTAGAGAGCAGGTTATACCAGCATTAAACAATTATGAGGCTACTTGAGACATTTTGTTCAAACTATCAGATCCCATTACTTGTTAAGTTGCCTGTGGTGTAACAACTAAATGTTTAAACATGAAAAATAATCCTGTGGACACACATGGATTAGAGCTTTCAGATCTGTTCTTCTGGGTTCTGTTAGCCACAATAAAAATCTTCAATTGTCAGCAAAACAACTATTCCAAATGTTTCTAAATGGAGATAAAACTGTTCTCTTGCAGAAGACAACTGCCCCATAAATTTGTGGGGAATCTGAGTGCTTGCAGGAATGTTGTTAGGAATATCCAACTTTTCTCTTTAAAAACAACTAGTTAGCATATGTGTTGCTTAAGGTGCAGCAGAAAGTACATCTTTGGGGATTTTTTATAATCCAAATTTAAACCTACAGCATAATAATAGGGGTGAGCAAAACCGCCTTTGGGGGGG